>JABUQX010105648.1:0-7500 GCA_015478945.1 Trachelipus rathkii
ATTGTAGCCACGTTCGGTCGGGATTAGTTGTTTAACGTTTCCTTATCATTGAAACGCTTTCAGCGTTTTCGTTGTACTTAAACTTCATGCTATAATTAAATATATATATATATATATATATATATATATATATACTATATATACTATATATATATACTCTTAACAACCTATATATATATATTATAGTAAAGCGACGGATATAAGCAAGCATTCAAGATATAAGAAAAAAGAAGAAGGGTATGTTTAGGTTAAAATTTTAGAGAGAGTGAACAGATTGTTTTTAGACTTTCAAGTGGGATTGGAGGTTACCAGAGCACACGAATTAATATAGGAAATTGAAAGGAGAAGAAAAGATCCCGATGAATTCGGTAAAAGTAAAAAATTAAAATTGTGTTTTATTATTAAGAAAGTTTTCTTTGAAATATTACTAATTATGGATATGTAAACATTTAGGGACCGATTAGTTTATAGATACTCGTTCTTATTTTCGGAAATCGACATTGAGGATCGATATTAAGAAACGGATGTGTTATGCAAACTCAACAAGGATTAGGTTTGGCTCTGGAAATGGAATGTTGAAACCTGCTTTAATATTGAAAAGGAAACAAATACGAATTTGGGAAATTCGTCAGTCATTGACTCCGTAAATAAGTTTAACTAGTTGATGAATACGAACGTAAGTTAACTGTGATTCATTTTATTACTACCTAAGGTGACTAAGATTTTAAAGTATAGATTTGGTCTATGATTACCTAAAGTGACTAAGATTTTAAAGTATAGATTTGGTCTATGATTACCTAAAGTGACTAAGATTTTAAAGTATAGATTTATTCTATCACTGCTTAAACGTGACTCAGATCTTAAAGTATAAACATTTTGGCCTTCTCGCTTTGAACATTATTTAGTAGAAACTAAGTTAAGCTGATTAGCCAATATACTTAGTGTTATTACAACTTTATTTGAAAGTGTTTTTTTACATAGTATTAACCGGTTATTGAAGTTTAAAGGTGACTCTCTTCCATGGTCACGTGATGATCCAACCCTGTCTCCTCGGTCTATTTTGAAGAAGTCCTGTCTCCTCGGTCTATTTTGAAGAAGTCCTGTCTCCTCGGTCTATTTTGAAGAATTCCTGTCTCCTCGGTCTATTTGGGAAATTCCTGCTGACATTTATTTAATAATTTATAACCTTGATGCATTTATATTGAATATTAGTTAGGGCTTGTATAATATTAGTTAGGGCCCATAAATGGTGTGTCATAAATACTTTTGTTAATTATATTTAAGAAAATCTTGTTTGTTCCTTTTGCCTCTCATCATTGCAGAATCAGATAACAGTATAAGAAAAATGACCGTTTGTACATTTGATGAAACTTCATACCGTAGTGAGCTGGATCCGTGAATCCTTGAGGAACAGGGTGTTGGTGGGAGGGACAGAAGAATCCCAACAAACAAAATGGGGCAAGATCATGAAATGCGTAGTATGTAGATCCGAGCGCATTTTGGCAAGAACTGCCCGTTGAAAGGGAAATGGGCTACGAGTAGAAAAATTGAAAAAGTAAAACCCACGGTAGAGGAAGGGTTTGTGGGTTTAACATACAATGATGAAAAGAACCGAGATTAGAAGAGAAAAGGTGGATGGCAATACAGCTCAACAGGAAAAAGATGCGAAAATAGTATTAGAATCTGGATACGAATATACGATAGGAATAAACCACTGGGTAAAGAGATGAACAGATTAAATTATGTTGATATTTATTATTGTTATGATTGTTAACTTTTCTTTTCTTTCTTATTCTATTGCTATGGTTATAAAAAAATTTTGAAGACTAATTATTTGTTGATGCTGTTTTCTTTTTTTTGTGAGTTAGGTTAGTTTGACCTTCTTCTTTTTAAGTTTAGTTTGCAAACTGGGTTGGGAGAAATATAGTAAGCGACGGATATTAGTTAGAAGAAAGAAGATAATAAGAAAAAAAGAGGTATGTTTGAGTTCTAAATTTTAGGAGTGAACAGATTGTTTTTAGACTTTCTCAAGTAAAGGTGGAGGGTTACCAGGCGCTGATGGACACACGGGTAGCGGGAAAATTGAGAAGAAGAAAGATCCCGATGATTCAGTAGAGTAAAGTTAAGTTGTGTAGCTTTTTATTATTAAGAAAAGTTTTCTTTGAAATATTACTAATTATGGATATGCTTTTTCATCACATTTAGGACCGGTGGATTTACCATTCTAGATCTCAGTTCTTGACGAATCGACATTGAGGATCAATATTTAAGAAACGGATGTGGTATGCAAACTCATCAAGGATTAGGTTTGGCTCTGGAAATGGAATGTTGAAACCTGCTTTAATATTGAAAAGGAAACAAATACGAATTTGGGAAATTCGTCAGTCATTGACTCCGTAAATAAGTTTAACTAGTTGATGAATACGAACGTAAGTTAACTGTGATTCATTTTATTACTACCTAAGGTGACTAAGATTTTAAAGTATAGATTTGGTCTATGATTACCTAAAGTGACTAAGATTTTAAAGTATAGATTACCTAATATGACTAAGATTTTAAAGTATAGATTTATTCTATCACTGCTTAAACGTGACTCAGATCTTAAAGTATAAACATTTTGGCCTTCTCGCTTTGAACATTATTTAGTAGAAACTAAGTTAAGCTGATTAGCCAATATACTAAAGTGTTATTACGAGTATATTTTAAAGTGCTTTTTTACATAGTATTAACCGTTTATTGAAGTTTAAAGGTGACGTCCTGTCTCCTCGGTCTATTTTGAAGAAGTCCTGTCTCCTCGGTCTATTTTGAAGAAGTCCTGTCTCCTCGGTCTATTTTGAAGAAGTCCTGTCTCCTCGGTCTATTTGGGAAAATTCCTGCTGACATTGATTTAATAATTTATAACCTTGATGCATTTATATTGAATATTAGTTAGGGCTTGTATAATATTAGTTAGGGCATAAATGGTTGTCATAAACATTTTGTTAATTATATTTAAGAAAAATCTTACGTTGTTCCTTTTACTCTCCATACTTGGGATCAGATAACAGGATGAAAAATAAACATTCCGTTTATTACATATACCATATATATATAGCAACATATATACTATATATATATATATTATATAAATATATATATATATATATATATATATATATATATATATATATATATATATATATATATATATATATATATATATATATATATATATATATATATATATATATATAAATATATATATATATATATATATATATATATATATGGCTGTTCAAGCAAACTTACATACATAATGTTGATTTAAGGTAAATTAAATTTAATATTTGATTACTGCATGATTTCCATTTTTGGTTCACTATTTCTTAATACATATACTATATGGTTTACAGTTACACAATGGTTTCTCATGTATGCAGAAAGATATATTGGCCCATTTTTCTTAGAGTTTATACCTGTAAGCCTCAAAGTAAATTATATATCATACGCTGGATCCCTACCTCTGTGTAAATTATATCTCATACGCTGGATCCCTACCTCTGTATGGTTAGTAGGACACAGAATAGTTTATTTTATCAGTTCAAACCCTATGGAAAAAGAGCGGCGCAGGGAAATCACACAAGCATTTTAACATTGAAATCACGAAACCGTTAAAACAAATAGCATGGGTCGTAAACCAAAGCAAATAACATCTTTTTATTTTGTTTTTGAAATAAATGTGTAAAAAGATTAAATTCTTTCACAATGGGTATATATATATATATATATATATATATATATATATATATATATATATATATATATGTATATTCTGCAGCAACAACTAAATACCAATATAACTTAATATATATATATATATATATATATATATATATATATATATATATATATATAGTTGTTAGTTGTTGCTGTGAAGTCGTGTGTGCTTGTTCTTCTCGTCTTTTTTTTTTAAATGAATTAATTTAACTTTTTAAGTTTTTAAATGTTCTTTTAAGTTTTAATTTAAATTTCATTGTTACGATTTTGGCATTTTTGTTTTAATTATTTTGATTGTTTGCCACGTGATTTTAATGTTTACTTTTTGCAAGTGGTGGGGATTGTGATTGAAACTTTTACCATCCGGAATCTTAAGATAAGTTTTAGTTTGATTTTTATATTCTTTTAAACATTATTTAACATATTATAGGATTTTAGTTTTTGTGTTTCTTTTAATTGTCATTGGATAACGTAAAGTTTATTTTTTAGGTTTTAACTAAATATCCCAAGTTTACCATCACCTTGGGATACTTTTAATTTTTTTTCTAACATTAGTTTTAGTTATACTGTTAGTACGATCGCTTGTGTGTGTGTTTGTGTGTGTGTGTGGATTGAGTAAACGTGTAAATTTTTAAACTATTAGAGCTTGTGTGCGTTTGTTTGTGCGAGCGGCTGATCGAATGACAGGTCGAAGTAGATGTGGGGGTGGGCGCAGGCGAGGGTTTTCTATTGACTTTGCTAACGTTCGGCCTGTGCTAATCACGAATCTGTAGATATCCCACATCTCTAAATCTCAACTGCTACATTTTAGCTCTTGTCTAGGACTCCAGCTGGCCAGGGTTCTTTTTCAAATAAAACTTAATATCTCTAACTTTATAACTTTTCTGTTTCCGTCTAAATGGTGTGGTGTCCGGATTGCTGCATAAACATAAACCTCCTGTAACACGTCTCGAAGTCTTAGTTCTCTAATTTCATTCTGTATTTAAGAAAATCTTTCCCCTACTACTATCATTATCTTATGTTTCTGCTACTGTTCCCCTAATGGAATTTTCTTTTTTTGACTATCTTGCTACTTCTCATGAGACTACTTCTTCCCATTCAAATGCTGAGATCCTCTATTTAGGGGACTACATCCTCACTGAGTGGTTGGGCTCCTTTCACACTGATGCGCTGTAGGCGGGGAGGCCAAAACATTCAGTATTCTCACGATCTGGAACAGTTAATTAAGGAACCTACAAATATCCCACATCGTCCTAACCAATTCTTGAACACACTTGACTTATGTTTCACCACTACTACTTCTCGATTTAAATACACCATTTCTACTCCTATTGGTAACTATGACCACAATTTTGTAGCTCTTAATTATAAAACTTTTTCTCCAGCAGCTCCACCATGCCTAAACATGTTTCTGGCACTTTAATCAGACTATTATATTATATTATATATATAACTACTCTTGGAATAAATCCTGCTTTGACTCCGAGGATATTTTGGTATCTGACGAAAAGGTGGGGGCCCGTAATCACTCGATGGGACGGGTTCATTCCATCTTCAACTAGTCTTTTTCTCCCCAAAATCCATGGTTCACGATGGAGCTTGTTCTCGCGCCATTAAGGAGAGAGACATTGCGTATTGGGCATGGAAAACTCATTCTCCCTATTACTCGTACTAATTTTCATTCTGCTCGGAATCGTTGCAGGATACTATTCGACAGCTGCGCACTGCTAAAGAAAGTGTAAAACCAAACTAACTATTCTCTACAGATAAAAGCGTTTCATTGCCCACCCCAAGCTCTCTAACAACTTCTGTAAATCTGCCTTTCCTCCCATTATCGCTCTGACAGTTCTGTTGCTAACTCTCCATCTGAAAAGGCCAATCTCTTCGGCCTCCTTTTTCATCTAATTCTACCTAGGATTCCCTGGCGCATCCTCTCCTACTCCCTTCTCTCTCAGGTTTCCATGTCTTTACCTGTGATTACATGATCGTGTGCATACGGGATCTAGAATCTATAGTCAAGGGAAGGCTACAGTGGCCCAGGATGGCATTCTCCCCGTGTTTTGAGGAGTGCTTCTGAGCTGGCGCCTGTCCCTCGTTCAACTCTACTCTCTATGTCTTAATACTAATATACTTTTCCTCAGTGCTGGAAGCGCACATATGTCCAACCGATCCAAAAAAAAGGAAGCAGCTCTGATCCTTCAAACTATCGCCCTATAGCTCTCACTTCTGTATCTAAAATCTTTCAAACTCTTCTTAACTCCCATTTTCTGGATCATCTTGAGTCTCATTCCCTTCTTTCAGATCATCAATTATGGCTTTCGTCTTCGGAGTCAGCTTTAGTGACATACTTTCTATCTAACGGGTTATAACTTCTGCCCTTAAGTTCAATAAATTTACGTGGTGGCGCTTGACATATCAACCTTTGACCGGGTATGGCACGCGTCATTGCTCTCTAAGCCCCCTTCCTTTGGGTTTCCTCCTTCTCTTTTCTTACTCTTGTCTAGTTTTCTCTCCGATCGCTCTATATATTAATTGGTAAAGAATAGGGGATCCTTCTCTGTTAATTGTGGTGTTCCTGAGGGCTCTGTTCTATCTTGTACACTATTCCCTACTTTTCTTCAACGACCTCCTCAACTGTAATTCCAACTCTGTTCACTCTTATGCCAATGACTCAACCCTCCACTCTTCTACTCACTTCAAATCTGCTCCCTCTTTTGCTTCTAGAGTTGCTTCTTGACTTCATCTTTCCGAATCTATTTTTGCCCGTTCTGAATGGGATTTCCCGGTGGGGTCATCGCAACCTTGTAAAATTCAACTCTTTAAAAACTCAACTTCTTCATCTCTCTCAAAAACACCTCCCAACTCTTCCATCTCCTTCGACGGCTCTAACGTCTCTCCTGTGAGTCAATATAAACATTCTTGGTCTTAACATAAACAATAAATTGTCTTATAAACCTC
This sequence comes from Trachelipus rathkii, assembly GCA_015478945.1. Lineage (NCBI taxonomy): Eukaryota > Metazoa > Arthropoda > Malacostraca > Isopoda > Trachelipodidae > Trachelipus > Trachelipus rathkii. The sequence goes on from JABUQX010105648.1 coordinate 6,715, forward strand.
ATGTTACAACGGTTGCTTGCTAAAGTTTAGCCTCAAAGAAACTGGAGTTCTGTTCAGGTTAGAAATTTTTTTATCTGCAGCTGCTCCAGTTGCTCTCAAGGCCTTGTTCGCCCTTGTGCAGATACTATTCTCTCCCACATTTGGAAATCAAACTCCCACCCTTCACAATGAGATGGGATTGAGTCTAAAGCGCTTCAAGAGACTAATAAACCCTTCCCACTTCTTTCAAACTCTCTTGACCCTCCATCTCTGTGACGTGACGTTGGCGCACTATCTTGCACTCTATGGTACTACGGTAGATGCTTTCAAGGGGAGTTGGCCCTTTCATATTCCACCTCCCATTGCGTCGCCCTCGCAATACAAGGGGGTGCCATGCTCTCGCATGAATTTTGCGTCTAGTGTGGAAACCCCAGACTTGTTCGTTGTGTTTGCCTCTTTCTTTCCAGCTACTTCTGTTCTGTGGAACTCCTTGCCTTCTTCTGTTTTTTGCAATTGTATTTAATCTTCCTCTTTAAAGCTTAAGAATCTGCGCTCACAGAGATTTGCCTTAGGCACAGAGTTGGGTGGGGTTTTTCCTTGTTTATTTTATGCCCTCCTTGAAAGGGCTCATTACGTGAGTGGTGTTGGTTAACTGTAAAAAAAAAAATATATATATATATATATATATATATATATATATATATATATATATATATATATATATATATATATATATATATATATATATATATATTTGCATAATTTTATCTAAATATACTCATTCTCTATATCTTTATATATATATAT
>JABUQX010105648.1:12500-20000 GCA_015478945.1 Trachelipus rathkii
CTTTCAAAAAAAAAGAAGCAAGTGAGTCCTCTGAGGGCCCATTTTTACTCTTAAAAAAATTTAAGAAGAAGACCTATATCAGAGATGTCACCATCACCAAAGGTATAAAACTTAACCACATAATTCTTGTATAGACTATAAGAAAATTTTTTTTGATCTAAAGAATCCTTTGTCAACATACTAGAAATCTTATATAATAAAAAGAGAATAGATTCATTTACATCATTTAACAAAAAGAAGCTTGCCATTATCAAAGAAATCTTTATTAACTACAAGTATAATAATAATCATCTACGTTCGTACCTACCAGAAATCTACTTTGAGTAGATTCTGCTATTTATTGTGATAGTGCCCAAAGAAACCTTGTAAACTTAGGAAAACCCCAATAATTTTCACACACCAAAAGCAAACTCCCTTATAATCATAAAGTATATCTTTAAATATAACAAAATCTCACACATAGCTATTCATTCCTTGTACATAAACACGAATATATAAAAGAGGTAACAAAGACCAAGCATTTAAAGTTTTTAAAGTTTAGTTCATCCTAGACCTATAGAAGTTAATAAAATTACTACAAATTAATGCCATTACCGATAGATAGACGTTCATAAATAAAATTTTAAGTTATTAAAAAGATTACTTTGAGTAATCAAAAATATAATTAAAAGAATATTATAGAATATAACTTTGTATCTACCAACCTATAAACATTACCAATAATAATTATTGAATCCTGTAAAAATAACAATTAACACTTGCTAAAAATAAAACCACTGTTAGAAACAAATACCCCAATTAAAACTTTTGTAAAAATATAAAATAAAATTTGCTTTCAAAATATTTAAAGCAAAGTCATTCTTACATATAAAGGAATTTTTTTCTATTTTTATCTATATATTTTTATATTATTTTTCATTATTTATTGGATTTGTTATACACATTCTTCATCCATTTTTTTTTCGTATTGATACAAATATGCGTATGTATACATACACATATTTGTATAACTAATTATCTAATTATTTATTATAATATATTAATTACCTACCTATTGGAAAGATATATATTTATTTTACATTTATTAATATTTATTTAATAAAAGCCCTTTAGAGGTGGATTCTTTCTTTATCAAAGCTGCAGAGAGAGTAAAAGCTTAAAAGCTGTAAGTCCTTGTTGAAATTGATAAAGGTGTAACGATTTGTAACAAATAGGATTGGTGTAAGTATCCACCCAATTGTTGCCGGAAGATTTGAGAATATTGACAATATTTGGTGTATATTTTGCTTGGCTTTGGGAACAAGTTGATTCAATCTTGTTGTTTTGATAGGTAACTGATATCAATTGGAAGTTGTTGTAATTCAAGCAGATGAGCCTCAGTATAAAGTATTAGTAACGTAATTCCGCCAGAGAAAACGCTACGAAAAGAGTTCACGCTTCCACCGATACAAGAGATCTTCATAACGTACCACCACAAATAGAGACTGATCTTCCTCCTTCGTCGAACAACATCAGTTCCAGAGAGGAAGCTTCTCTGAAGACGAGCTCGTCACCGAAATTGTACAGGTGAGGGTTTACTTCAATTGTGGTGGGTATCAAAAACCTACCACATAAAGTGGTAGCAGAGCGTAGTTATTTTCTTTGAGGAATACGACTAGTTCTGCATCTGAGTGTTGACAAAGTGTCACTCAGCCGCCACTGTCATCTGAATACAATGACCGACGGGATGAACGAATTATTGGGTGAAGGAAAGACAGAAGAAGGGCAAACACCGCAGAATGATCCTGTCTCAGTCCCAAATCAAGACAATATGCAGTCCAGTGTTGTAAATGTAACCCAAGAATATATATATATATATATATAACTATATACAGTGAAAAACGTGTTGAGGTATATCTGCAAAATTTTCTGAACTAAAAAAATTTTAGTATCTTATCCGTTAATGTACTGAAAGTGATTCATTACCAATATTGGGTTTGTTCTTCAGTAAAGGAACAAATCTCGTAAGTTCATTAGTTAAAACTAAACTTGAAGCAATATCCGCATCCGCATATGCGGATATCCGCATCAATTTTCTGCTATCCGCATCACAACCTCATCACATTTTCACTATCCGCATCCCACAACCTATCCACATAAATTTTTCATCAATAAATTATTATGAGTAACATTATTATTTTTTCTACTTTATATATATATATATATATATGTATATATATATATATATATATATATATATATATATATATATATATATATAACATATATATATATATATATATATATATATATATATATGCTGTATGCTGCGCAACAACAACTGCTGCTGCTGTCTTCTTTGCTCAACAACAGCAACCTTGTAGCCTGTAATACTTATGTATAACAGCAGCAGCCATGTAATAACAGCAACTAACTATAACCTTGCCTTAGCATTTGCTATAGCAGCAATAGCAGCAATAGCAACTGTGCTGTAGCCAACAGCAGCTAGCCAGCAGCAGCTGCTGTAGGCAGCAACAACAGCAACATACTGCTTTGCTGGAAATGTAACAGCAGCAGCCTTAGTAATATATATATATGTATATATATATATAGTAATAATATATATATATATATATATATATATATATATATATAACATATTTGCTATATCGTAAAGTAACCGGACTTTCGGGATCACGGGAGGCAGTCATGATGGAGTGGATGTGGATTCCAGGACTCTGCCGACATTGGCGCATGTGCAGTACAACTTTCGTCATAGATACAAACAAAATTTCTTGAATCACGTGTTTCACAGACTGTTAAAATTAATTTGGGATGCCTATGCGATGAAATGCTGCTAAAGGCGGAACTATCACTGTAATAAAAAAGCAAAAGATCACAGAAACAGACACGCAATTACCATCTATTAGCGATATCATTGCCGAATCCATGAACGTTTTTTGGCTTCTAGCACCGAAGCAGCGATGTTCGGAGGTGTCAAAAGACACTATCATTGATCGAAGAGTATCAAAAGAGAAAAAGCTTGAAATCAGATAAAGATCCACTGGTTTTGTGGCGTAATAATTGTAAAAGTTTTCCACATCTTTCAGAAGTCGCCAGGAAAAAAAAATCTTAGCAAGCCCTTTAACAAGTGATGGCTGGTGAGCGTCTTTCAGTGGTACCACGATCTATTACGACGAAAGAAATAGCTCTCTCCTCCCAAGTATGGAAACTTTTGTTGAAACATGTTTGATTATTAATTAGTGACATTAATATATATAATCTTTTTCCAAATGGATGGAGAGCTTAGGAAAGAAGGTTGTTGGGACAAAAAAGTTGGGTCAAGTCCTTGCGCTCTGGTAATACGGGTATATGTATATATATATATAGCTATATATATATATATATATATATATAACTATATATATACATATATATATAATATATATATATATATATATAACATATAACTATAATATATATATAACAACCTTTCTAATATGCTAACATATACGGTATAATATATGACAACCTTGTTAATAACCAACCTTAATAACTAATATATATAAATATATACATAACTATATATATATATATATAACATATATATATATATATATAGTATATATATCTTATATATATATATATATATATATATATATATCGGGCCTGTTACGGAAGCACGGGAGGCCGAACTCACTCTAAATAAAGAAGCAACTAGTAATAGCAATGATAGTTCAGTTTTTATTTATTTACTCTTAAAATGTTTAAAATGTTACAAGGACATGCTAATTTTACATTAAGATCATTTATTTCTTACGAAACATTATTTTTCATAAGGATCATTGACTGGAGGAATTTTGATTTGTGCCTCCAAGAAAGCATAATTATAATGCTTTCAAAACACTGGTTGTCATGGCAACGTAAAGAAACCTTATTCTTATTTTGTCTATTTGGAGGATTTTTCCACAAAGCCTCCTCTCGAAATTTGGCAAGAAATCCAATTTTTTAAAAAATTAAATAAAAAAAACTTATTTAATATATATATATATATATATATATATATATATATATATATATATATATATATATATATATATATATATATATATATATATATATATATATAATATATATATATATATATATATATATATATATATATATATATATATATATATAACTTATATATATATATATATATATATATATTGAAGAAGAAGAGTTATACTAAATTTACTATATTTTGTTAATAATTTTAGTTGTAATTTTGAATCTTTTAATAATAACCTTTTCTGTGTAAACTTAGCAATTTTCAAATGGAGAAGGAGGACAAAAATAAACCTTTAATTTTCGAATATAATAGAACACGATATACATATTTACCCTATTTCTTAGTTCATCATACATTAAATTAAATAAATCAATAAAATCTTTAAAAAAATGTTACAACCTTACAACAGGAAATCATAAACATTTTCGCTACGAAAATGCAGGACACGGGGCCTTGGAGGCAAAGTTTCTTCTTTAAAGGACTTCTACGAAGGCAAGGTGCTAAATTATATTATCAAACTCAGCTAAAAAAAAGAAAAAGCACATTATTATTCAGCATCTAGTTCATTAATTCATTTTTTAACCATTTATTTTATTTATATATAATTAACAAAATAATTATTTATAAAATATTTGAGTTATCCATTCTTAAAGTTCTCTTTTAGCATACAATTGGTTTTATGGGTATCTTAGTTTTCCTTTCAAATTCAGATATTAGAATTTAAATATATGAATTATTTTTATCCGAAATGTGCATTAAGAACAAGTAAATGTTTATTTTAATTTTTTTTCTTAAATTAAACGTGTTTTATTAGATTCTTAGACAGGAAAAAAACAACTTGTAAAAAAATTAAATTCACGAATATGTATTGTATACCGTCTTGAAATTTGCTCTCTGCATTTTTGGAGAGGTACGAGCCGATAATTGATTAAAAATGAGGGTTCAAGTAGCGATGATGCTTACACTTTGTTTAAATTTTACATAATCTTTCATTTTATACAATGTGTATTCTTTCAGATGACCTATTTTCAAAAAAAAATAAGAGAATTTTATCATAACTGCAAAATTTGAAGAATATCGTTCATTTCTATAATAATAACTCGTGCTAAGCACGAGTAGCACGAGTGTAGGAGACGCCTCTGATATATATATATATATATATATATATATATATATATATATATATATATATATATATATATATATATATATATATATATATATATATATATATATATATATATATATATATATATATATATATATATATATATATATATATATACTATATATATTATATTTTATAGTATTTGTAATATATATATATGCTTTATATATAAATAATAATATAACTATATATAGTTAATAATATATATATATATGAATGTGATAATAACAATAATATATAATAACACCATATATATATATATATAACAATAATATATGTAATATATATATATATTGAAGTGCCTCCCCATGTTTTCGGTTCACGAGCCGCCATTTTTAAAAAATTATATATGAATATCCAGATATAATATATATATATATATATATATATATATACTATATAAATTTAAATGTTGAATAAATATATATTTAAATATATATATATATATATATATGTTTGTGTGTGTGTGTATTTATAAGGTTTCTGTGGGTAAAACTCTAAAAACTTAACTATCCGCTATCCGCATCCGCAATCCGCGGATAGTGATTTTTACTATCCGCGTCCGCATCCGCATCCGCATCCGCGGATAGTGAAAAATCACTATCCGCTACACCTCTAGTTAAAACTAAATTTGAAACCATCAGAGAAAATGCAACATTAGAATTTCAGCTGATTTTTGAAGAATGTGTAAGCGCATCTGAATCTGAACTGAGTATTGAAGTTGCTGTACTAAGAATTAACAAATTCCAAAAATACAGACCCAACATTCCTACTTTCGACCCACAGACTTATTATCGCACATCCATTTTTATACCATTTTTGGATAATTTAATATCAGCATTAGGAGAGAAGTTTTTAAATTTTCCTTGCAATTTGTCATACCGAACGGGTGTAATGTGCCATATGAGAAGATAAAAGATTGTGTAATATTTTACAAGGAAGATCTCGAAAGCCCAAATGAAGATTTAGTAAAAGCAGAATGGGATTTATGGAAGTTGAAATGGCATCACAGCACAGATCGTCCAAAAACAGCAATAGATGGACTAGTTTCTTGTTCGCAGTCACAATTTCCAAATATTTACATCTTGTTGCAAATACTGGCAATTTTACCCGTGTTTAATGCTTCAGTAGAAAGAAACTTTTCAACATTAAGAATTCTGAAAACCTACTTGAGAAATACTATTGGAGATGAAAGACTTATTGGACTTGCCCTCCTCTACATACATCGAAACATTGAAATAAAAATTGAAGGTGTTATCTCGGACTTCGCTCACTCTCATGTCAGGCGATTAAATTTAACAATTTAGGTAAGATGATTTTAGTAATTCATATAAATTCTTCCCATTTTTTTCTTAGGAATTTAATATTTTGTCCTTCCACTTTATATATATATATATATATATATATATATATATATATATATATATATAAGGATACTATATATATATATATATATATATATCTATGCTATATATATATATATTTACATCACATATATATATATATATATATATATATATATATAAAAAAAACGATTTTTTTTTGGCCCCCCAAAAAAATTTCTATATACGCCACTATATATATATATATATATATATATATATATATATATATATATATATATATATATATATATATATATATACATATATAACAACCACTACCCATATATACATATATACATATATAAAAACGTCCTCCCCCAGGAAGGTCATACGACCTGTCAGTGGGACCCATCGAGAAAGGTCCTTGGGTACCACGGGCCTAACGGCTATATCCGCTGGCTGGCCAGGCCTATCGCGGATGCCGGGAAGCTTTCCCATTAGTAGCAAGGCACACTACCAATGTACTCATTAACGTCTGAGTGAGACGAAGCTAGAGTTAATAGAGAATAGCTCACGTTCTCTCGCTCCACCCAGTCTCGAACCTGGGCCCTCTCACTTGAAGCGGAGTGTTATATCACTGTGATATAAGCTCTATATATATATATATATATATATATATATATATATATATATATATATATATATATATATATATATATATATATATATATAACTCTATATATATATATATATATATATATATATATATATATATATATATAATAATAATATATATATATATATATATATATATATATATAACAAATATATATATATATACTTATATATATATCGTATATATATATATATATATAATAATAATAATAATAATAATAATATAAATAATATATATATATATATATGTATATATAAATAACTAACTAATAATATATATATATAGCACTAATATAATA
>JABUQX010105648.1:42500-45000 GCA_015478945.1 Trachelipus rathkii
CAGGCTTTAAAGTGAGGGAGATTAAATTGAGTAGAAACACAGAAGATGGAAGAGAGTTCCACAGAACAGAAGTGGTGGAGGAAAGAAGAAAGCACTGCAGCGAACTAGCCTGGAGTTGCCAATCTCCATACAAAATTCGTGTGCAGACACACAGCACCCCTTGTGCTAAGAGGGCGTCAAAGTGGTGGTGTAGTGGCTCCTCGAACACCGGCTGCGGCGGTACTATAGAAAAGAGATAAAAGCCCCGAACATCGTGTCGCAAAGATAGAGAGGGTCAAATGAACTGGAAAGTATTAGACAGTTTTTTAAGCCTTTTGGCCCTTGACTCGACCCTGTCCAAAGCCGGGTGAAACCAGAGCCCCAGAGATATGAGAACAGTACTCCATGCAACAAGGGCGGATGAGACCCTTGTATAGCTGGAGTAACTGAGAAGAGGAAAAAAATCTTGAAGTCTAAAAAGAACTCCCAGTTTCTCTGAGGCCGCCCTAGCAACCGTTGTGATGTGAGGTTTCCAAGACATTTTTTTGTTTATGTTAAGGCCAAGGATGTTTATATTGATAACAGGAGAGACGAGAGAACCGTCGAAAGAGATAGGAAAGTTAGAAGGTGTTTTAGAGAGGGAAATTTGTAGAAGTTGGGTTTTTAAAGAATTGAATTTCACAAGGTTGAGACGACCTCACTCGGAAATTCTATCGATCAGCGAGAATAGAATCGAAAGATTAAGACGAGAGGCAATTCTAGAAGTAAAAGAGGGGAGCAGAATTGAAATGAGTTAAGAATGGCACAAGTCATCGGCATTTGAGTGGATAGAGTTAGATGTGGAGGTAAGTAGATCATTAATGAAAAGTAGGAATAAAGTAGGAGATAAAGAAGAAGAAGACGCTCCCTCAACCACAGCCGATATTGAGCGACTTGAAAAGAAGCTAGACATAAGTGGGCAAAGAGATGGAGGAAAAACCCAAAGGAGGGGAGCTTAGGAGAGCAGTGACGCGTGCCATAAATCCGGTCAAATGCTTTGATATGTCAAGCCACCACGCAAGTCTCCCGTAGTTCCTGAGCGGGAAACCATAAATCGGTTAAATATGGAAAGTATATCGCCAGTAGACCTTGAAAGCCGAAAGCCGTACGTGCTGGCGATCGGAAAGAAGAGAATGAGACCCAGATGATCTAAGAAATGAGAGTTGAGAAGGGTTTCAAAGATCTTTAGATAGAATACAAGTGAGAGCTATTGGGGATAGTTAGAAGGATCAGAGCGGCTTCCTTTTTTCGGAATAGGTTGGACATAAGGGGTGCTTCCAACACTGAGGGAAAGTACTAGTATTGAGACATAGATATAGTGGAACGAGGGGCGGGGTCAGCACGTAAACACATTCCCTCAAAACTCGGGAGGAATGCCATCCGGGCCACCCGCCTTCCTAACGTTCATAGATCTCAGAAGCCCATGTCATTCGATCAAATGTAATCACAGGCAAAGACATAAGACACCTGAGAGGAGAAGGAGGAGGAGGATGAATGCCAGAATCGTCCAGGGTTGAGTTAGTGGAAAATAGGAGGCCGAAGAGATTGGCCTTTTCAGTTGGAGAGTTAGCAACAGAGCCATCAGATCGAATAAGAGGGGGAAAGGCAGATTTACAGAAGTTGTTAGAGATGTTTTTGGCAAGAGGCCAGAAAGATTTGTCAGTAGGAGAACCAAGGAGGTTGTTAGCGCACTTTCGTTTGATGAAAGCCCGCTTTGCTCGTCGAAGAGTATCCCTGCGCAACGATTTCTAGCGGAATGAAAATTAGCGAGAGTGATAGGGAGAATGAGAATTTTTCCACTTCCGATACGCACTGGGGTCTCTAGCCTGAAATGGCAAGAGAGAACAAGCAATGATCGAACCATGGATTGCGAGGGAGAGAAATGAAGAAGGGAATGAACCTGCTCATCCCGTCAACGATTACAGCTCCCACCTTAGTGGCAGAAGCCGAAGCGTCACCAGAGTCAAAGCAGTCATTCCAATTATAGTTAGCGTAGAAGCGACGCAAGGCCCCCAATCAGCCCGATCAAAGTGCCAGAAAACGCATAGGGCAGGATGGAGCTGTTGGAAAGAGAAAGTATTAAATTAAGAGATATAAGGTTGGGCAGATTTACTAATAGGAGCGAAGGTGGTGTATTTATAGAGAGAAGGGACTAGTGGTGAAACATAGGTCAAGTGTGTTCAAGAATTGGCTGGGACGAATCCAAATGTGTGGGTTCTTTAATTAGTTGCTCCAGATCAGAGAATGCTGGATGATTCGGCCTCCTCCCCACCTAAATCAGTATGAGAGGACCCCAACCATTCAGTGTTGTGTACATTGAAATCCCCTAAATAGAGGACCTCAGTATTTGGATGAGAAGATATAACAGTCTCGAGAAGTTGTAAGATATTCAAAGAAAGAGTGAAAATCTGTTCTGTTAGGGAGAACAGTAGAAACACAAGATTATTGTAGTAGAAGGAAAGAAAGATTTTGAGCCACAAAA
>JABUQX010105648.1:50000-52500 GCA_015478945.1 Trachelipus rathkii
TGACGTTTAGTTGTGTTCAATCTCGGCTTTAGATCGTTTTGGGTGGAAACGGTCCGCTTTCCTCTGTGGAAGTGGCCACTACCGTCAGTTTCTGATACCATCCTTTCACCAGGCCACTTACTTTCCCATCTTTCTGCAACTACCTGCCCTGTCGCCGGCGGATGGCTTCACCTACTTTCAGGAAGCAATCTTCCCGGTGGCAACGGACCATATACCCTCCTTTCATCTGGGACCCTAAAATCGACGACTCCCTCGTGGAACCAGGAATGTGTGATCGGGCTAATCGTGAAAAGCGTAAATTATATAGGCTGTATAAACAAACTCCCACTCCTTCTAACTTAATTCATTTTAAAGCTTCAGCAGCCCACTCCCGGCGCATTACTCTATGAACGAGGAAACAATATTTTCGTAACTATGTTTTCACTGTTAATTCTTCTACGCCTGTATCATCGGTCCATAAGGTTGTGCGAAAAATTTCTCAAAAACACCATGCAGATCAACGAATCCTCCTTGCTTTCGGCCCGCATACCTCTAATGCATCTCTGCTCCCAGGGTCCGTGGCGACGAATTGGGCTATCACTTCGCTTCCTGCTCCAGCTGCTCTTGGTATCATGAACTTTTTCGTTCGATCACCTGTAGGTGGAGATTCCAGACTTCTCTGTTCTCCCTGGGTATGACCTTCCATACAACAAATTAAATTCACCGGAGCAGAGATTCAAGATGCCCTAAAACTATGCAAGGATGGAGTGCTTGGCTCTGAAGGCATTTCCTTCCAGATGATATGGAATGCTCATCCTTCAGCCACTGCATTCTTTCTCAGCTTATATAATAGAACATAGGTGGAGGTGTCTTCCTTCCTGTCTGGTTTACTGCATATATTGACTCCATTCCCAAACCTGGGAAGGATGCAACTTTTTCCGATAACCTGCAATACATGCAAGCTCATGGAGAGATTGGTGGCTTCCCGCCTTGCTCCCATGTTGGAGCGACTCTATGCATTTTCTGACTATCAGTTTGATTTTCGTCACCATCGCTCTGCTCAGGATACTCTCCTTCGGTTAGATCAAGACGTTCGTGAGGCATTTGCTTTCAACAAAATGGCCTTGGTCGTTTTCATTGACCTCGAAAGGGCGTATGGTAGCACGTGGAGGATGGGTTGTTTTCAAAGCTTTCATTCCTTGGGCCACAGGGGGCAGCTTCCCCTCTTACTTCAGTTATTAATGTCGGATCGTTCGTTTCAAGTCCGTTGTGGTACCACACTGTCGAGACGTTTTGTAATGGAAGAAGGGGTGCAGCAGGGCAGTATATTGAGCGTGTTGCCGTTCGCAATAGGTTTCAATGGAGTAGTCGATTCCATCCCAACCTCGGTGCGCTGCTCCATCTATGTTGACATTCCTGCCCTGTACATCACTGGAGCAAATCTTCCTTGCATGATGCGTCAACTTCAGCTAGCTATCGATAGGGCTTTCTCCTGGTTTTGCACGTGACTTTACATTCTCCACGTCGAAAACTAAAGTCGTGCTTTTCAGGAAAAATCCCCTTCGTAGGTTTCAAATACATTCGCTTCCTATATTAAGCCATTATGGCTCCCCCATCCGTGTGGAGACGACGGTGAGGTTCTTGGGTTTGCTGCTCGCTGAACACCTCACGTACCTCCCTCACATTATTCACTTCAAAGCTAGTTGCTGACGTTGCTTAGATCTCTTACGGTTCCTCACCTCTAAGACTTGAGGGCCTGACAGAAACACCATGCTCCACCTTTACATCATTCTGGTGCAGGCTAAGCAAGATTATGGTTGTGCCACATATGGGCAGACCTTCCGGTCTTACTCCGTCTTCTTGACCCCATTCAATCAGAAGATTTGAGAATAGCCACGGGAGCATTTAGTTCCTCTCCGAGGGAAAGCCTGGAGGTAGAGGCAGGCGTGATATCCCTGTCCCTGCAGAAGGAGCAGCTCATGTGCTCATTATTTATTCGTATTCAGGTTCCTACCACATAGGCCTTGACATCTATAATAGAGCGCATCCATCACAAAACTTCTTATTGGCAATTTGTTGGGGTTGTTACTTCCATCTTTGCTTTCCTCAGCCTTCCTCAGCGAGTGGTCATGCACTATGATTTCAACTCTATCTATTCAAAGTGGATTTATCTGCCTCTTGATGTTTGCAACGGGAACCAATTTTTAGCAAAGGCGGAGACACACACGATGCAGTTGAGGGATTCCTCTCTTTACCATGAGGAAGTCCATAGTGAATTTATAGCAGTTTACACTGATGGTTGCAAAACGGAGGTAGCGGGTAAGGGGTAGGGGATAGGGGGTAGGTGCTTCGGCTGTGTTTCCGGACATCAGTGTTTCCCCACACCATGCCGTCGTATTCGTCTGTTTGTTCGGCTGAACTGATAGCGGTGTCCATGGCGGTGAACAGAATCAGTACCATCTCCTCTGAGGGTAACTATACCATCTTTTCCAATTCTATAAGTGCTCTCTAGGCGTTGTTT
>JABUQX010105648.1:62500-66951 GCA_015478945.1 Trachelipus rathkii
AAAGAGTGAGTACGCAGATCTACGCGCGCACAAAAGCGGCTGCTTATCAAGAGGAAACGCTTTCGAACATTATTTTCCTTATTAACAGAAATTAAAGCACTTCTTCTTGAAGGGTGTTCACTTTCCAGAACTAACGAACGATCAGTGAATCCAAAAAATTTATTTCATTGTAGAAGTTACGTCTCATCTAAATCAACTTAATCGCTTTACTACAGGGAAAGAAAACCAGTTTTTCGTTGTCAGCCAGTTATTTATCTGGAAAGAAATTGGCCTTTGCTCAAGACGGCGAGAAACTGATTCACTTTCGCCGTTGAAACATCGCCAAGAAAAAAAATTCTGACATTGACATTAGCTATTTCAAAACAACCTTTTAAATAGGGAAGCTTCCTCAACAGGTTTCAGAATTCAGAAACAGCAAAGTGACGTTAGCCTTTATTAAAAAAAACTCTTAATGCTTCTGTAACAAAATTAATTTTTTTTTTTCCTTTTAATATTGATATTGGCAACTTTGAAATGCAATTGCTGGATTTAAAAACAAAGAATTGTGGAGGTCGAAATTTGAACGTCTTTGTACTGATATAGAAATATTGGAGAAAAACAAATGTAACTTTGGTCTGGCTAAACTAGGTTGTGGAGTTGCTCGAGTCGGAGTCGCGGAGTCGGGGAGTCGGTACTTTGAAGAGGGTGGAGCCGGAGTCGGTAATTTTAAAAGGGTGAGTCGGAGTCGGAGTCGAGTCGGTAATTTTCAAGAGGTCGGAGTCGAGTCGGAGTCGGAGTCTTATAACTTTCAAGATAGTAGAGCTGAGTCAGAAATTTCTTGTCCCCACCAAAGTTAGAATTGTGTTTCTGTGCTTGACTTCTAATCACTTCATGCAAGTTCACGACTTGCGACTTCATATCTCAAATGCAATTAAAAACTTTCGAAGTTCTTTAACCTGCCTTATTATGTTTCAATTTTAATTATATTCTATAAATTAACCTTCAAATTCCTTTATACCATCTTATATGTTTCTAAGATGTTGAAGAAATAAAAACTCCATGGTACGAATTTCTCTCATTGAAAATGATATTCTACTAGCTGCTGTTTAGGTTGATCCTATCTACACAGGGTAAGCTTAAAGGAAGATCAACAACAAAAAGCTATCTACACTTTGCAATTTGGTCATTTTAGGCTAAAGTATTTAAGGGAAGTTCAAGAAGAAAAGGAAACATCTGAACAAGTCAGCTTTTCAGAAAGTTCAGAAGATGAGTATGAAAAGCTTCTAGATATTGAAGATTTTAGTCGAAAGCTTGCTCTACCTCAACGCAAGTTAGCGTTGAACGGCTTTTTCTGCTCTTCAGCAATATAAAATCAGACCTAAGAGGAAAAAATGAAGGAGGGACCTACAGATGCTATTATATATATATATATATATATATATATATATATATATATATATATATATATATATATATATATATATTTATATATATATATATATATATATATATATATATATATATATATATATATATATATATATATAAATATAGACCCAAAAGAAAAAAGGATAGATACATATATATATATATATATATATATATATATATATATATATATATATATATCTAAACGGGTACTTTTTAGTGGTATATCTGGCGCGCTCAAAGCATACTCTTTTTTCAATTTTACAGGAGAAGAAAACCTAACAGAACTAGCTTTAAAGAGTGTTCATCGTAGCTGCACAATATAAACGAAGGAAGTTATCAATCATTTTTTTATATACAGATAAAATTGAGAAATTTTTATATGAGGTAAGTGATATTTTTAATTTTATTTTCAAACTACGCTTATTGTGGCAAAACATTCAATGTTATATTTGCTTCTGGACTGAGCCCAATTTTCACCCCTAAAAATGGACATCAAATTTAATTTTCATTTAATTTTATAAAAAAACAAACTAGCTTTTTCTTGACCACTAAAACGTAGTTTTCGAGTGTTTTTTTTTCTGTAGTCATTCAAAAATCCTAAAATTTAAAAATTTTATTTAAATTACGTTTATTCTTTACATTTTATTTTTGAAATGACTTCATGCTTGAAATATATATTTTTGATGGGTCCATTACCTACAAATGCACGAAATATTTTTTGATTTTTTAAATTTTTGTGGGTCAGTAATTTCAAAACCCACTTTATTTGTTTCAGCTGGTACTGGTGACAATTTCTACTCATGCGATCTGGATGAAATTGTCAGAGTATATGCAGTCTTGGGAGATGTACAATTTTTATTTAGATATTTTTCGTATATGCAGTAGTTTTGTGATTGTTCTTTTGGAACAAATTTTCAAAGCAAAAAAATTTTTTTGGAAATTTTTGAAATTTTTATTTTTGAAAATAAAACATTATCTAAGTAAAAAGATGTATATTGCCCGATATAAGCCCTGAAAATTTTGATGTTGATCGGACAAGTAGAAAAAGATATTTCAATATTTCGGTAGTTCTATATTTGAATCGTGCAGCATCTGGGTTCAAGAAAATTCTAAGTTCAGAGAAGTTGTTGGGCTGTTGTATTTACAGTACCATTAGCGGCAGCTCTGGCATAATTCCAGAAGCTTCCCACTATTTTCTTAAAAAACTTTACTTAACTTAACTTTTCTGAACTTAGAAATTTTTTTGAACAGAAAATTTTTTCAGAAAATATACACTGATTCAAATCTAGATATTTATAATTAATATTTCACTTTTCCAAAAATGTTTGTTTTTTTGAAAAAGTATATTTATTTTTTTTCTTATTCCATTAAAATAAAATTTTCGTCGAAGCTTATATAGTCGGGTGGGATGCATCTTTTTTACTTAGATAATTTTTTGTATACTCAAAAGAAAAAATTTAAAATTTTCCCAAAATATTCGATTACATATGCTCTGAAATTTCATCCATATCGCATGAGAAGAAAAAAAGTTATCGCAATTTTTCATTTTAAAAACCAAAAAAAGTGGATTTTGAATTTTGACATTGCAAAGCACAAATTTTAAAAAATCCAAAAACTATTTCGTGCATTTTGTAGGTAATGGACCCATCTATGCATATTTCAAGTTTGAAGTCATTTCGAAAAAATTGTAGAAGTTGAAGCCAAAAATGTCAAAAACATAGGTTTGGAAAAATGAAAATTCCGAAAGAATGACCACAGACACAGAAAAACACTCGAAAACGACGTTTAAGAGTTCAGAAAAAGTTACAGTTTGCTTCTTTTCCCATCAAAATTTGTGCAAAAATTAAGAATTTTATGTCCATCTTTGGGGTGAAAATTTGGCTCAGCTCGAAGCAAATATTGGACCCTGCCCTTTATTGAAGTAATATATATATATTATGAAAATTTATTTAGAAAACTATTAAATATTGGTCATTTTATAATTTGGACTACAATATAAAAATATCAGTATTATGAGTCATTGATGGAGGCTTAAAAAATTCATCATATCACTCCGCGGGTTGGTCACGTGCCTTCCCAAAAGTCAGTAGAAGAAATTTTTTAGTAATCTTTCAGTAATTATCTGGTGAACACGTATACGGTTGTCAATATTTAAGTATTCGGGTTCATTAAAGTTGAGATTGATTCTCATTAACTTAATAAAATTGTACGCAGTATTAAGTACAATAAAATTAATATAGACAAACAATAAGTGTCTTAAAGTTTATATCACGGCTTATTACAATAATATTTCATATCAATTGCCTCAGTAACATGGCCTCAGTAAAACTGTTTAGAGTTTAAGTTACTCTGTAAAATTTAGTTACTTTAAAAGGATTAAAATGTCCTTGTTTATGAAAAGGAAACCTTTTCAAACCCTTTGGATTTTCCTGCCTTTCATTATAATGATAATCGCATTCATTATTTTGCAAATTACTAAAAGTATCTAAAGCGTTTTAGGAGGTGCCTGAGGCGCTACGTCTCCAAAATTTTGTCTCAACATCAAGAAGAACACTTAAGGTAAAAAACAATTAAATTTTTTAAGTATATTTAGTGTAAAAACTAAAATAGTCCGGTGGCGAAAAGAGCTGCTTCTATCAAAAAATGAAAAGAAATTTTTTTGATATTTTGAAAAGGTTTCGATCTATAGATCGCTATTTTGAAAAAGTGTTCAATAATTAAACCGTCATTTTTATAATCCAATGTACTTAAATATTTTTATTTATTCATCTAGTGAATTATTAGTGAAATGAAAAGTTATTTACCTTTAAAAAGTGATTTGAAAATTTTATTAAAGTTAAACTTTTTTCATAACTTAAACATTTTCGAAAGTTAAAACGCAGTCCTACGCATGCGCAAAAAGATTGCATCATAATGAAATGGCAGGAAAATTCCATAGGATTTGGATCGGTTTCAATTATTTTTTGTAATAATCGATATTTTATTTAAGATCGATAGAATAATCGATAGAATAATCGATAGAATAATCGATAGAAATATCG
>JABUQX010105649.1:0-2500 GCA_015478945.1 Trachelipus rathkii
GTAAACCAATCGACGGTCAGTCGAATCCTTCGTCGGTTCAGGGAGACTGGCAGCAACCGTAGACGACATGGTCAGGGTCGCCCGAGGGCGACGTCCGAGAGAGATGACAGATTCCTCCGTCTGGCAGTGCTTCGTGATCGTTTCCAAACAAGCGTACAGCTACAACACAGGCTCCGTGAGGTCAGACATGTGCCCATTTCCGAGCGTACAGTGAGAAGACGACAGAATGAACGTGGAGTACGTATTACAAGGTCTGCCATCGGCCCTCTCCTGATCAGGGAGCATCGGGTTGCGATTTCATTTTTCACAAGCGTATGGAGATTGAACACTCACAGATGAGTCGAGGTTTACACTACATGGACCAGATGGACGTCGGCGAATTTTCTGCTTGCAATATCTCCCCAAGGATTCCTTTCGGAGGTGACTCTGTAATGGTGTGGGAAGGCATTTGTTTGGATGCTCGCACGGAATTGCATATCGTGAGCAGAGGAACGCTAACTGTTGAAAGGTATGCAGAAGACATCCTCCAAGAGTAAATAGTGCCTTTCGCGTCCTTTATTGGCGTCCATTTTTTGCTACTCCATGACAAAACCAACATCACACAGCACACTGCACAGGTCGTCCAACGGTACTTACAACAGGTACCATTTCTGCGAGGAGCCCGGACATGAATCCCATTGAACATGTTTGGGATTTGTTGGGTAGGCGTGTTCGAGCCCGTGAACATGCTCCGTCCACACTCAGGGAGCTTGCAAACGCTTTGACAACATCCCGCAGGAGACCATCTCCAAGATCATTTCATCAATGCCGAATCGCTTGGAGGAAGTTGGAAGGGCCAGAGGGGGTACAACCCATTATTAGACACCTTTATGCTGCATTTCACATTGTAATTTGTAGAATATTGTTGTTGATTAATAAAATCATCATATCCATATTTTTTTCGTTTTCTTTATTATGCCATTTAATTCCCTACACACTGTCGTTACATACGGTTTATACATTTATAACCCTGTGCAACACTCCCGAGTTAGGTATGAACCAAATAAAACCAAACCCTAGCCCTACATTTCCCAATATGAAAGAGTTTAAATTATATTTACGGGTGATGCATTAAATTTGCCGCGAGTTTATATATATATATATATATATATATAGCATATATATATATATATATATATATATATATATATATATATATTATATGTTATATATATTATATATACAAAGAGTTGAATATATATACATACATATATATAAGGTTAAGGTATATATATTATTGTTGGTTATGCTATATTATATATATATATACACATGTATATTATTATTATTATTATTGCTATTATTGTTATATATATATATTATTATTATTGTTATTGTTGTTTATATACATATATATTATATATATATATATACATTGTTGGTTATTATATTATTGCTGTTATGCTACATATATATATTATTATGCTGCTGGAGTTGTTGTTATATATATATATATATATATATATATATATATATATATATCACACTCACTTGATACAAGATCATACACTCGCAAGTGATCGTGAGGCTATTTCTTTGGCGTACCCCTAAGTATCACTCTGCGTACCCCCCGGGGTACGCGTACTCCACTTTGGAGACCACTGCTCTAGAGCATAGGTTTTTGGGGGCACTGAGGTTGGCAAAGATTCGTTGTGAGGAACTAGTCTTTTGGCTGAAGGGATATTAGGATACTGAATTGTATGCTTACTTTTGCTAGAGAACCCGGCGGTGGAAGTTATACAAAAGTAACAATCTGTGAGATGACAGTGACGTTCGCGCCCAACCATGGGTACAGCAAATGGCATTGATTTACAGGTACCTTTGAGCATTTGGTCAAGCTACTGTAACAAGTAGTGCAGCAAACTGTTGGAGCCCAATTCTTGTCCTGATCGCCAACTTGGCAATCAAAGTAAAATTTATAAGCAGTTTTAAGAAGCGGAGAAAGTGGTTTTCGTTGCCCTTTTAAAGTAAATTCCCCGCAAACATAGCAGAAGATATCGGGAAAATTTTTACACTCGCGTGACATAATTAAACAGTAAATCAATGCTCGATATTAATCAAAACTAATACTCACGTACTGTAATTCACTTGGAAAAAGCCGGAGTAAAAAAATTTCTACAGATTTACACAAATTAAACAACTTGGAAACACAGAATCCCAGCCTAGAACACAGACAAGTTGACTCTACGATTGCTACAGATGTTCTGAGGGAAGATAAGGATTACAGTGGTGCAAGTTTCAACTTGTCAGAGCCTGAAAACTCCGGTGCAAACATGTGCGAGCGAGGTTTTGAGAGAGACAGCGTGGTACAGTGAATCCTCCGAACTGTTGCTATATATTTTTTTATTATTTTTGCTATATATTTTTATTATTGTTGCTATAAATTGTTGCTAAATATTATTATTATTTGGGGCTGTTTGTGGGACGATGAGGGGGACTGGAAGCTAGAATATGTAGAAAA
>JABUQX010105649.1:5000-12500 GCA_015478945.1 Trachelipus rathkii
TATATATATAAATGTAGAATATTTTAGTTTCCAGAGCAAATATAAAAGTAAAATTAGAAGAAAAAAAAATAAACGTCGTTCTTCTCTGTTTACCTTTGTTAATAGCTTCGAGACGCAATTATTTTAAAATATTAAAGAACAGTTAATAATAATAATAATAATAATAATAATAATAATAATAATAATAATAATAATAATAATAATAATAATAATAATAATAATAATAATAATAATAATAATAATAATAATAATAATAATAATAATAATAATAATAATAATAATATTGAAGCTTGCTTGCAATGATTATAAAACTAATATCAAAATAGTAATATTGCATTATTATGTTTAATAAAAAAATAGTTAAAAAAAAAAAAAGTTAACAAAACGTTAACTTAAAATATTTAACATTCATGTAGTATTTTTAGGATATAATTTTAATTAAATGAATGTGTTAAAGACGATAGAAACTGCAATATTCTTTTATTTTTAAATTCATAGTTTTTTTTTTTACTTGGTAATGGGCTTTTTTGCCTACTAGAAAATAAGGTTTTAAACCATCTACTGTCACAGAAACGAACACTAAATAAATCTCTCTTGTGTAAGTAGGCTTTTATTAATTCATTAATGCTCTAAACAAGGCATGTATATACATCACTCTTAAAACTCACAAAACTTCATATAACTGTACATTCTTTTTCCTTTTACAAATATAAAACTTGCTCAAAAATATTGAGTGATAAATACGCTAAAAACTTGCCTTAAGTTCCACTTCGCAGATGATTCCAAAGTTTTTCCTTCATTTCCATTACCCTCAAAACCCTTTTCCCTAAAATACTGTAATTTATTCTGAAAATATATAATTTTTGCTCTCTCTTAACTTTATAATAAGAGATAGGCCTAATATAGTTTTTATAATATTCATCTTATGGCTATCAAAACTTGTGCATTTCAACTGCATTATTCCTTAGTAAGCTGTTTCATTTCTGGCTATTAACCTCTATGTTTCCTCCCTCTTTGAAGCATGCGATCATCCAACCTGTGCGAAAAATGGAGGACTCCTCTCAACCTTCTTACAATCGTCCTACCGCTTTAAACATCATTCCTTAAAATATTTTAGAATTTTATCATTTACAAGAAGACTAGGAAACAAACGTCTTAACTCTTCTAACCTGTTATTAGATTAGTCAGTATAGCTAACGAAAGGAACGCTCCACTGGTGATTTTATTTCTTTCTCACTATCTATATTATTCCACTGATTCAACTCTTCTCAATATGGCAGAGTCTATGATTTAATCCTCTATTAACTCTCTCACTTTCATTTCGAATCTTCATCTTTCTGGTAGGCTAAATGCTATTACTCTCTCTCTCTCTTCTCTCCATGTCTATGTATGTTTCTTGATATATACCTACAACCTGTATATATATATATATATATATATATATATATATATATATATATATATATATATATATATATAGAGTTTGTAACATATATATATATATATATATATATATATATATATATATATATATATATATATATATATATATATATATATATATATATATATATATATATATATATATATACAGTGGCGTATATATGGGGGGCCATGGCCCCTCCCGAAATTTTCTAGACACTAAAAATTTTTAGGTATCATATCCGTTAATAATATAAAGTGCAGAAGTTAAATTAATTTTATATAATTCGTCGCTGTCAGGAACAAATTTCGTAAGTCCATTAGTTAAAACTAAACTTGAAACCATCAGAGAAAATGCAACATTAGAATTTCAGCTGATTTTTGAAGAATGTGTAAGCGCATCTGAATCTGAACTGAGTATTGAAATTGCTGTACCAAGAATTAACAAATTCCAAAAATACAGACCCAACATTCCTACTTCCGACCCACAGACTTATTATCGCACACCCATTTTTATACCATTTTTGGATGATTTAATATCAGCATTAGGAGAGAGGTTTTTAAATTTTCCTTGCAATTTGTCATACCGAACGGGTGTAATGTGCCATATGAGAAGATAAAATATTGTGTAATATTTTACAAGGAAGATCTCGAAAGCCCAAATGAAGATTTAGTAAAAGCAGAATGGGATTTATGGAAGTTGAAATGGCATCACAGCACAGGTCGCCCAAAAACCGCAATAGATGGACTAGTTTCTTGTTCGCAGTCACAATTTCCAAATATTTACATCTTGTTGCAAATACTGGCAATTTTACCCGTGTTTAATGCTTCAGTAGAAAGAAGCTTTTCAACATTAAGACTTCTGAAAACCTACTTGAGAAATACTATTGGAGATGAAAGACTTATTGGACTTGCCCTCCTCTACATACATCGAAATATTGAAATAAAAATTGAAGATGTTATCTCAGACTTCGCTCACTCTCATGTCAGGCGATTAAATTTAACAATTTAGGTAAGATGGATTTTTTATGAGGAATTTATTATTTTTTCTTTTTTTTTTTATATATTTAATATTTTTTTCCTTCCAATTTATATATATATATATATATATATATATATATATATATATATATATATAATTTGAAATATCTATTTTCTATATATATATATATATATATATATATATATATATATATATATATATATATAAAATAACGATTTTTGTCTGGCCCCCGAAAAAAATTCTGGATACGCCACTGTATATATATATATATATATATATATATATATATAGCAGTATATATATATATTATACATATATATATATATATATATATATATATATATATATATATATATATATATATATATATATATATATATATATATATATATCATAGCTGCGCATGCCGGCTATTCGGCTAATCGGCTACGCCGCACTATCAATTCTTATAGCCGTAGTCGTAGCCGAAATTTTTTTTTAAATAGTCGGACAAGCCAACGACGCACTGCATTTTTCCGCGGCTATCGTTTCGGCTATGGAATTTTTTTAAATTAATTAAGTGAACCCTAACTCCGTTCTCCCTGATGACAAGTCACTTTCGAAAACGGGTTTTATATTGGTATGAAAAAGGCGTGGCATTGTAGTGATAAGTGTGTAATAATATTTTCAGTCTTAGTTCTATACTAATACGAATAAGATGTGTCAAAAGCTAAAAGAAGAAAAGTGCAACCTGTTTTAAACACGCAGTTTTATTCAAAATTCCTTTGTGATGTTCTTGTCATGTTATTATTTTATTAATTAGGTATTATTATTATTATGTTACTAAGTAATTAAGTAATAATTATTATAATTACTAATTTACTGATTAGTAGTTACTAGTTACTAAGTAATTAATTACTAGTAAAATATATATATAACAAATTAATAATATATATATAATATGATTGTTTTTTGTGTATTTTTTTCAGAGTGATATATATATATATATATATATATATATATATATATATATATATATATATATATATATATATATAATATATATAAATATATATATATATATATATATTATATTATATATATATATATATATATATATATATATATATATATATATATATATATATATATATATACATATATATATATATATATATATATTAATTAGATTTTATTAATTTATCAGATACTGAAATTTAATTAAATAATTTGTATAAAGTATAAACATAAAATTATTAAAATAATTAAATACATGGATAAGTTTGTGACTAGGACCAGAGGTGTTTCTGGAGACAGTTCAGCCGCTGCCAGTAGTAGCTTAAGGAGCAGCTCTCCCATTTTAAATGAGAGCTGTGACATGGACAGCCAAAGATCTCTTACTGATCCTGTCACTGTAACCCTTGATTGTGAGGAGACGAGGGATCCTGGAAACCAAGGCCAAGAGGGCAACGAGGATGCCGTCAAAGAGTTGAAAAGCTATTTGCTCACTCTTGAGAGGTAAGAAACTCGCCTCCATGCTATAGTAAAGACTAAAGACTAAAGACTAAAGAGCATAGTAAAGAGTAAAGACTATAAAGTAACCAAATTAAATCTTTAAATAAAATCTAGTAAATTAACTTTTTTTGAATTTTTTCATGATTGAACATTTAAATATGAAATTACAATAGTCAAATTCAAAAAAATTAAAAACTTCTATTTATTTCAGTTTCTTCATCTTTGAAAAATTTTTGAGGACTGATGAGAAAGTTGATGGGGTGTCTCTTAGGAAGATTCACACTGGTGTTGCCAAGTGTAAACATCCTGCCTGCAAAGGGAAGAAGGGGCTTTCCTACAGCACCCAGACAAGGTCCCACCTCAAGCAGCATTACAAGCATGTAAGTTTAAATAATTATTAATTAAATAATTTAGATAAGATCACAACAACTAACTGGTGTTGCTAGTTAATTAGTTATCAAGATTTAAACACTCTTGTATAAAGTCTTGATACTTTATACAAATGTTATCAAAGAAAATTAAAAAATTTGTAATTAAAGTTTGTATTATTTTTATATACCAGATGCACAATGACCTTCTCCCTCACCTCTCTGCAGCCATTGAAGGGCTTAGCAAGCGCGGTCGCTCCAGTTCAAGGGAGAGTGAGTCTCGCAAGCGTCAGATGTCTCTGGATGAGAGCTTCAGGTCAAAGTTCAGCCAGCAGAGAGCAAGACAAGGTTACACCAGGTGAAAAAATTCAGAAACATAATATTAGTTATTTTAATTGAACTCAATTTTTTTTAAATAGGTATATGAGCGACTTAGCGTCTTCACGTTTTAAAAATATTTTTATTAAAAATTTAAAATATATTGATTTATTAACTTAATTACTTTTTCATCATTAGGTGGTTCATTCATTCAATGATGCCACTGGATTTAGCTGATGATCCTTACACGAAGGAGATGTTTTACCTCATTAATCCCGAGTTTCATCCCACCTCAAGGAGGACTTTGAGCAGGGATATTGAAAAGCTGATGCAAAAGGGGAAGACTCGACTGATAAACAACCTCTTCCACCAGAAGTGGGTGGCCACTACAGCCGACAGTTGGACCGCCCACAATAGGTCCTTCTTGGGAATGACAGTCCACTGGATTGACAGGGTCAACCTCAAAAGGTGCCATGCAACTTTGGCGGTCAGGGAGGTGAAGGTAAGAAAATTAAAAAGTTAAATTTTGTCATTTTATACCTTAGTCTCATAACCATAAGAACATATGAGGTGTAAATATTATTTAATTTACAGACTAAAACAATAAAATTATTGTCTTTAGGAAAGGCAAACTCACCAGTTACTGGGGAAACTAATCACAGAGATTCATCATGAGTTTAGCATCCACGGTAAGGTGAAGGCCACCACTACGGACAATGGCACCAACTACGTGGCAGCCTTCAACGCCTTTGGTGAGTCCAACCAGGACCAGGAGAACCTTCCTATGGACCCTGATTATCCTGACTTGGAGATTGTGGATCTCCAGGAGCTCCTGAGGGCTGAGGGTGACAACCCAAGTCTGCCGCCTCAACACCGCTGCAGGTACTTAGAATTCGCGAAAACTAGTGCTAAATGCTACTAATATATATTAATAATATTATTAAGTAATAAGTATTAACAAATAAAGATTTGTCATTTAAGATTTAACTAATAATCTTTGAATTTCTTGAATTAAATATCTTATTGTTTCAGTGCTCACACACTCAATCTGTTGGCGACAACAGATGTGAGTGATATACAGGGCTGGAGCAAGGGGGGCTCACAGTGGAGGAGGACCATAGCTAAGATCCAGGCCCTGTGGAACCTTCAGAACAGGGCCCCAGTGGTGGCCAACCAGATCAAGATTGTCGCCAAAAGAAAACTGAAGACTCCTGTGGTGACAAGGTAGTAGTAGTTACTATTAAAAAAAGAAATTTAGCGTAAGAAATTGTTGCCGATTAATTATAGACAAGTTCATTTTATAAGTTTTTGATATTTTATATAAAGTTATATTTATTTCTGCAGATGGAACTCCCTATATGATAGTGTGATGGTCCTTCTGGAGGTTTTAAGGGTCGAAAACCAAATGGATGCCATAAACACCATCCTCATCAAGCAGCCCAAGGGAGGTTCCCCTCTCACAGAGGTAGACGTCGAG
Source organism: Trachelipus rathkii (assembly GCA_015478945.1). Lineage (NCBI taxonomy): Eukaryota > Metazoa > Arthropoda > Malacostraca > Isopoda > Trachelipodidae > Trachelipus > Trachelipus rathkii. The sequence goes on from JABUQX010105649.1 coordinate 11,083, forward strand.
GTAAATATAAAGTATTTTTAAAGTAGCAATTGCTCTTTTAATATTTTTATTTATAATTTAATAAATTTATTAAATTATAAATCTCCTCACAAACCCAAACCCCCTCCATTAATCCCTGTTCTGTACCTGTACCATCGCTCTTGCTTGCCCAACACTCATATCGCTACTTCGTAAACAATCTCTAACTGAATATATCCACCTTTTTTTCCGGTCGTCCGACAGGCAAAACACTCTCACATGTGCTCTTATACACTTTCTTAACCAATATGGTGTTCTCCACCTTCTCCACATGTCCAAACCATCTTACAAAATCCTCATCAAATTTGGCAGTCTTTTCCCTTACCCGCAAGACACGCTTCCATGATAAACTCGTTCCTCATCTTATCCAATCTCCTAACTGCCAAGAACGCCCTCAGATTGTCCATCTGTACAACCCTCACTCTTGATCTATTCGCCCTATTCCATACAGATACCTCGCTCTCGTGCTCCCGTATTTTTATTAATAATCAATTATGCTTACGTAACTAAGCAATATATTAATTTTCACTCTTTCAGGTCATGAACGAGTACACATTGGTCATGCAGCCTGTGGCGCAGTGTCTTGATATGCTTCAGGGGGAGAAAAGGGCATACATGGGCACCCTCCTACCCCAACTTTGGTTGATGAAGACCAGCCTTGAGGAGAAGAGTGAAAATATTCATCTTGTGTATGCAAGGCCACTAGTACAGGCCCTCCTCAGTGGCTATGAAAAGAGGTTTGGCCACCTCTTTCAGAATAGGGATCTCCTTATGGCCACTGCCCTTCACCCCTCCTTCACCCTTAAGGCCCTAGAAAGCATTGCACCTGACATGGTGGAGGAGATCGGGGACAGGATTACCCGGAAGATAGGGGACTCCATCAAACCCACTGAGAAACAGCAGCAGCGTCAGCTTGGCCAGCCAACAGAAAAAGAACCCCACAATTCAGACGCACTCCTATTCAGTAAATTGTTTTCTAGAGTATTGGTACGCAGAGCAAGCCAGCAACAGGATGTGGAAATCGTCATACGAAAGTCCATGGAGGAGTGGGTGCCCTCTCAAGAAGATCCGAGCTGTTCCTGTTTCCCCAACCAGCATAGGGAGATATGGATAGATCTATTTATAAAATATAATACCCCCATTCCTAGTTCAGCAGCTGTGGAGAGGTGCTTCAGCGCGGGTGGGGACATCCTCAGGGCCAAGAGATCGTCCTTGAAGGAGGAAAGGTTTGAGGACCTTCTTTTCCTCAAAGGAAATATGGACCTCCTGCAGGAAGTGATTAGCCAGGAGGACATGGAGGAGGAAGAGGACCTATAGCTATGAAAGTATTTAACTATTTATGTAGTTAACATTTAATAAAAAAATTAAATAAATCTGTTTTACTATCTTATAAAAGGTTT
>JABUQX010105649.1:17500-20000 GCA_015478945.1 Trachelipus rathkii
ACTTGTGCGTATAATAAGTTCGTGAAATGTTGCATGCGACACAACTTGTTATAGCTTTTAAGTTGCATGCGACACAACTTGTAATAGATTTTATGATTTCGAGATGTAATACAGACTCTCTGCTCTTTCCTTCATAAGTTCTAATGTTAAAGTTTGAAATATTCTTTTTTTTTTTAATTCTATTTTCACCATTTCTTTTCATTTATAAACTATGAAACACGGTTTATCGTAGGCTGTCAACCTTAGTTTTTAACTGAAATGAGTTTTAATAGATTAATGGAAGTTTTGTGTAGACTTTTAGTTTATTTTTTCGTAACAAACATTCAAACAATAATAGGATGGATTGTTTCCTATATTTACACAGTAACAAAAACACATTTTTTTTTTAAAATTTTTTATCGTGTTAACCATATATATATATATATATATATATATATATATATATATATATATATATATATATATATATATGTTATATATATATATATATATATATATATATATATAGAGTAAATATATATATATATATATATATATATATTTATATATATATATATATATATATATATATATATATATATATATATATATATATATATATATATATATATATATATATAAATATATATATATATAAAAGAGAGCAGTATATATATATATATATATATATATATATATATATATATATATATATATATATATATATATATATATATTATAACTTAAAGATGACGAGCATATTCAAAATAAAGAGAAAATTAAGAACTTGCAATTAATAAATTGTTAGCGAAATATATATCTTCTTTTCTAACTTTATATATCTATTTTCACTTATCCAATATAGGATATATATTTATATATATTTAATATAAATTATTTATAAATGAACAAGTAAATGGGGTTACGTGATCCCAATATCAAGAAAAAGCAACAGCAGAAGCCAAATTTAAAGACTCGAAAAGTACTAAATCCATCGAGTTAGCAGTGCCCACTTATAAAAATTATATATATATATATATATATATATATATATATATATATATATATATATATATATATATATATATATATATATATATATATATATATATATATATATATATATATATATATATATATATATATTATATTTAAGGAATGGAATAAGGATATATGTTGCATTTATAGATTTAGAAAAGGCGTTCGACAGGATAGCTAGGGAGAGATTGTGGAGAGTATTGGAAGATTCGGTATATAACGTACCGCGGAAATTGATAGCAGCTATTAAGAGCATGCATATGAAAACCCAACAAACATGGTGAGAGATGGAGGGAGTGGGGAGAGATGGTTTGATGTGAGGACTGGGGTGAGACAGGGCAGTGTTCTGTCACCGCTACTCTTTACATTGTACCTGGATAGCTGCCTAAAAAGGATTTGTACAAGGGAGAACAGAGAACACACACTGCTGTATGGGGATGAGGCGGATGCGTTTACATCGACGGTAGAGGACTTACAGAATGCCATGAATAAGTAGAATGAGGATACATATAGATAAACGGTGGTGATGATGCTGGGCAGAGAGAGTGAAGTGATAGTGGTAAATATAGAAGAGTCCAGGCTTAATTTAAACAAGTGAACAAGTTTAAATACCAACGAACAGGGGAGACAAGATGATGAGCTGGGGGAGAGAGTGGGAAAGTTCTCCAAAAACATGTGAATGTTATACCCACTACTGAAAGAAAGGGGAATACCTACGGAGGTGAAGGTAGTGATATATAGGACAATACTGAGACCGATCTTTACTATACGGATCGGAGTGTTGGACAATGAACACTGTGCAGAGGAGCGAGGTGAGGTGGCGGCAGAGATGAGAGTGCTAAGAATTATTAGATGTGTTACGATGGTGAGAGGGGAACTGAGGTGGAGATGATATCGGCCCTTGAAAGTGTGGAAAAAAATCAGTTGAGATGGTTTGGGCACGTGAAAGGGATGAGGAGGGGGAAAAATTGTGAGAGGTGTTGGAGTGGAGACCGGGGAGAGGACGACTTTTGAGAGGGCAGAGGAGGAGATGGATGGAATAGGTGGGTGGAGCTCTGCAACGACGGAATAGGATGCTAGAGAAGGTGGAAGAGGACCGGACGTTCGATGACAGAGATGTGTGTAGAAGAATTTGGAGGCGTAGCGCCTGACAGGCTTTTCCCAACAGGCTGGATGGTGAAATATATATATATATATATATATATATATATATATATATATATATATATATATATATATATATATATATATATATATATTTATAAATTGGTAAATACGTTAGATACATCTATATCTATGAATATATATACATTTATATATATATATATATATAAAGAATAGTTGAAAGAGTTGTTATTAAGCATATATATATATATATATATATATATATATATATATATATATATATATATATATATATATATATATATATATATATATATATATATATATATATATATGGTTCATAAGGTAATAATCTTTG
>JABUQX010105649.1:25000-35000 GCA_015478945.1 Trachelipus rathkii
CGTGTAGCCCCAGCAGGGGTTCCAACCATCCTTCTGTGGATTTAAATAAGTATTGAGTTTCAAAGCAGTGATATCGAAGCAGGAGATTTGAAAACTTTCGAGATGCCTTCTTTTTCTGGGGAGGTGGATCGGACTAGTGGTAGAGCCACCTCTACATTGTCTAACGGCGACGCATTTGTCGATGGTTCGAGTCCTGTCGCGAGTGAAATTTTTTTCGTCTTATTATTGCAAATTTGTCGCAACAAGCATCTTGTGCGCATGTCGGCGTTCCTTGACTTTGGTCGGTTGCTCCTGTAACCCAGGAGCACCCCAGAAGAATGCCGTGTAGCCCCAGCAGAGATTCCAATCACCCTTCTGTGAATTTAAGTAAGTGTCGAGTTTCAAAGCAGTGATATTGAAGCAGGAGATTTGAAAACTTCCGAGATGCGTTCTTTTTCTAGGGAGGCGGATCGGACTAGTGGTAGAGCCTCCTGTATATTGTCTAACGGCGACGCTGTTGTCGATAGTTCGAGTCCTGGCGCGAGCGAAATTTTTTTTCGTCTTATTGCAAATTTGTCGTAAGAAGCATGTTGTGCGCCTGTTGGCGTTCCTTGACCTTGGTCGGTTGGTCCTGTTACCCATGAGCACCCCTGAAGAATGCCGTGTAGCCCCAGAAGGGGTTCCAACCATCCTTCTGTGGATTTTAATAAGTATCGAGTTTCAAAGCAGTGAAATCGAAGCAGGAAACTTAAAAACTGTAACGAAATACCTTTTTTTCTGGGGTGTCGGATCTGACTAGTGGTTTAACCTCTTGTACATTGTCTAACAGCGACGCTGTTGTCGATGGTTCGAGTCCTGGCGCGAGTGAAATTTTTCTTCGTCTTATTAATGCAAATTTGTCGCAACAAGCATGTTGTGCCCATATCGGCGTGGCCTGACTTTGGTTGGTTGCTCCTGTAACACGGGAGCAAACTAGCAGAATGCCGTTTAGCCCCAGCAGGGGTTCCAACCACCCTTCTATGGATTTGAATAAATATCGAGTTTCAAAGCAGTGATATCGAAGCAAGAAATTTGAAAACTTCCGAGATGCTTCTTTTTCTGGGGAGGTGGATCGGACTAGTGGTAGAGCCACCTCTACATTGTCTAACGGCGACGCATTTGTCGATGGTTCGAGTCCTGGCGCGAGTGAAATTTTCTTCGTCTTATTATTGCAAATTTGTCGCAACAAGCATGTTGTGCCCATGTCGGCGTTCCTTGACTTCGGTTGGGCTTCCAATAACCCAAGAGCACCCCAGAAGAATGCCGTGCAGCCCCCAGCAGGGGTTCCAACCACCCTTCTATGGATTTAAATAAGTATCGAGTTTCAAAGCAGTGATATCGAAGCAGGAAACTTGAAACTGTAAAGAGATACCTTATTTTTTTGTGGTGTCGGATCGGACTAGTGGTGGAACTTCCTGTACATTGTCTAACGGTGACGCTGTTGTTGACGGTTCGAGTCCTGGCGCGAGTGAAATTTTTCTTCGTCTTATTATTGCAAATTTATCGCAACAAGAATGATGTTCCCATGTCGGCGTGGCCTGACTTTGGTTGGTTGCTCCTGTAACACGGGAGCAAACTAGCAGAATGCTGTGTAGCCCCAGTAGGGGGTTAAAAGCACCCTTCTATGGATTTAAATAAGTACCGTTTCAAAGCAGTGATATCGAAGCAGGAGACTTGAAAACTGTTCCGAGATACCTTCTTTTTCTGGAGTGGCAGATCGGACTAGTGGTAGAGCCTCCTATACATTGTCTAACGGCGACGCTGATGTCGATGGTTTGAGTCCTGGCGCGAGTGAAATTTTTCATCGTCTTATTATTGCAAATTTATCGCAACAAGCATCTTGTGCCCATGTCGGCGTGTCTTGACTTTGGTTGGTTGCTCCTGTAACCCAGGAGCAACCAATCAAAATGCCGTGTAGCTACAGCAGAAGTTCTATATCTATACTTTATATCTGTACATCTTATTCCAGACCATAGTCTCACTACTATGCATTAGCACAGGTAACAGCATACCGTCATGTAAGACCCTAGCACACTCAAGACCTATTCCCTTTGCATCCACTAAGGATTTAATTTCACCAACCATCTTCCTTCCATTCACAACTTTCCTACAACATTCTGCATCATCCGTTCCCTTTTCATCCACCATATATCCTACATATTTGAACTCAGACATTTGTTCCAGCTGCTCACCAACTAACATAACTTACACAGAGAACTATCCTCACTCAAACCATAACCTTACTCTTATTCTACGTTTACTTTCAAATCCCTCCTTTTACACACCTGCTAAATCTCTCTCTATTAATCCCCTCAAAGCTATATCAGATTCGCCACACTAAACCAAATCGTCCGCATATAATAGGTAGGGGACCCTAAACTCTCTTTCATTCTCCATTACTCTAACACCATCCCTTGCTACCTCACCCCACCTCTGATTCTTTCATAACCCAATCCATATATATATATATATATATATATATATATATATATATATATATATATATATATATATATAGCTGCTTCTATTTTTTTGATACGTATATATATATATATATATATATATATATATATATATATATATATATATATATATATATATATATATATATATATTCTTTTTCAATTGAATCAATTCAAGCCTTTGATATATTTCTTTTACAACCCAAAAGAAAAATAATAATTATTTTTCTCCGGCTCCGGCTCCAACTCCGACTATAGTTTCTGCACTGTTTGAGAATTGTGCAGTACTTTCTGGCAATAAATTTTTCACGTACAAAAATATTTTTTGAAAAAATTTATGCCCAGAATCCGGTTCCGTTTCATACTCCGGCTGCGGCTCCAGATCCGGCGCTGGATCCGACTAAGGTTTCTGCACTATTTGAAAATTGTTTAGCACGTCTTCTGGCAATAAACTTTTCACCAAAAAAAATATTTATAGGAACAAAATTATACCCAGAATCCGGCTCCGTTTCCGACTCCGGATCCGGATCCAACTAAGGTTTCTGCACTATTTGAACATTGTTCAGCACGTCTTCCGGCAATAAATTTTTCATCTAAAAAATATTATTGAAAATTTATAAATATCTGGCTCTCTAACTCCGGCTCTGGTTCCGACTCCTGATCCGGATCGACTAAGGTTTTTGAACTATTTGAAAATTAGTCAGCAAGTCTTCTGGCAATACATTTTTCAACAAAAAATATTTCTTGAAAATATTTATAAGCAAGATCCGGGCTCCGATCAGACTCCGGTCCTGCTCTGGATCCGATCCATCAAAGGTTCCTGCACTATATGAAAATTGTTCAGCACATCTTCTTTCAATAAATTTTTTACCTAAAATATATTTCTTAAAAAAAAAATTCATACCCAGGACCCGGCTCCGGGTAAAAATTCGTCCGGCCCCGGATCCGACTATGGTTTCTGTACTAATTGAAAATTGTTCAACACGTCTTCTGGCAATACATTTTTCGCCTAAAAAATGATTTTTGAAAGAAATTAATACCCAGGATCCGGATCCGGCTCCGGCTCCGACACCGGCTCCAAGTTCGGCTCCGGATCTGACTAAGGTTTCTGCACTATTTGAAAATTGTTCAGCACTTCTTCTATCAATAAATTTTTCACAAAAAAAAAAAATATTTTTCGAAAAAAATCATACTCCGGCTCCGACTTCGACTCCGAATCCGATCCGATTAAGGATTATGCACTATTTGAAAATTGTTCAGCAAGTCTTCTGGAATAAATTATTCATCTAAGAAAATTATCTCTTGAAAAAATTTATACCAAGGATAAGGCTCCGAATCTGGATCCGGATCCGGACCCGACTAAGGTTTCTGCACTATTTGAAATTTGCTCAGTACGTTTTCTGGCATTAAATTTTTCACCTAAAAAAATATTTTTTTAAAAAATTCACACCCAGGCTCCGGCTCTGACTCCAGCTCCGGCTCCTACTCCAGCTCCGACTTCATTCACCCTCGGCTCCGGATCTGACTAAGGTTTCTGAACTATTTAAAAATTGTACGTCTTCTGGCAATAAAGTTTTCACCTAAAAATATTTTTTAAAAAAAATTCATACCCAGGATCCGGATCCGGATCCGGATCCGACTAAGGTTTCTGAACTATTTGAAAATTGTTCAGCACGTCTTCTATCAATAAAATTTTCACCTAAAAAATATTTTTCGAAAAAAATCATACTCTGGCTCCGACTCCATCTCCGACTTTGAATCCGGCTCCGGCTCCGACTCCAAATCCTGATCCGATTAAGGATTCTGCACTATTTAAAAATTGTTCAGCAAGTCTTCTTGGCAATAAATTTTTCATCTAAGAAAATTATTTCTTGAAAAATTTAAACCCAGGATCCGTCTCTGAATCCGGATCCGGATCCGGATCCGGACCTGACTAAGGTTTCTGCACTATTTGAAAATTGTTCAGTGTGTCTTCTGGCATTAAATTTTTCACCTAAAATTTTTTTTTTTTAAATTCATAACAGGTTCAGGTCGGCTCCGGCTCCGGCTCCGCTCCGGCTCCGCTCCTTGCTCCGGCTCCGACTCACCTTCGGCTCCGATCTGGTCTCAAGGTTTCGCACTATTTGAAAATTGTTTAGCAAGACTTCTGGCAATAAATTTTCATCTAAAAAATATTCTTCTGAAAAAAAATTATACTATTGCACCGGCTCTGACTCTGGCTCCGACTTCTCAGCTCCGGCTCCGATCCAGATCCGACTAAGGATTCTGCACTATTTGAAACCTGTTCAGCGCACGTCTTCTGGCAACAAATTTTTCATCTAAAAAATTTTTCTTAAAAAAAATTTATACCCAGAATCCGGCTCCGAATCCGGCTCCCGCTCTGATCCGATAATATTTTCAAGGTTTCCCTGCACTATTTGAAAATTGTTCAGCACTTCTTCTTGCAAATAAATTTTTCACCTAAAAATATTTTCAAAAAAATCAAACTACGGCACCGGCTCTGACCTCGGCTCTCACTTTGACTCCGGGCTCCGACCTCCGGATCCGGATCCGACTAGGATTCTACACTATTTGAAAATTGTTCAGCATGTCTTCTGGCATTAAATTTTCACCTAAAAAAATATTTTTGAAAAAAATTCATACCCTGGATCCGGCTCCGGCTGCCCGGTCTGGCCTGGCCCGACTTCGGCTCCGGATCTGACTAAGGTTTCTGTACTATTTGAAAAATGTTCAGTACGTCTTCTGGCATTAAATTTTTCCCCTAAAAATATATTTTTTAAAAAAAAATCATACCCAGGATCCGGCTCCGGCTCCGGCTCCGGCTCCGGCTCCAACTTCGGCTTCAGCTCCGGATCCGAATAAGGTTTCTGCACTATTTGAAAATTGTTCAGCAGATCTAAAAAAATACTTCGAAAATCAATTCTCCTGTCTGGCTCCGGCTCCGCTCTGGCTCCGGCTCCGCTCCAACTTCGACTCGGCTCTCTGGACTTCTTGATCCGGAGCCGGATCCGGATCCGACTAAGGATTCTGTACTATTTGAAAATTGTTCAGCACATCTTCTGCCAATAAATTTTTTCATCTAAAAAAAATTATTTCATGAAAAAAAATATACCCAGGCTCCGGCTCCGGCTCCGGCTCCGGATCTGGCTCCGGCTCCATTTATTTGACTGAGTAAAATCTGAAGAATGAGCTAGAGGTTGAGAATATGAAAAAAAAATTAGATTTTCTATAATTATAAATAAAACATTTTTTGATCCTAAACTTGGAATTGCAATTTTGACTGGAATTGAAATTTTTTAGTTCGACACCTCTCTAAATAAATTTCTGTATCTAAAAAACTATTTAGAATTTTTAAAAAATAATTACACCATGATGTTCAGGAGGAATTTTTCTACTAAATTAGATAATAAAAAAAAATTGTGAAAATTTTGATTTTGCTTTCAAAAAGTAGGGGGTCTAGTTATGAAGTCTCCCCTTAATTAACATATATTAGGCAATTGTTAATTAATTCTCTAAACAGATTCAATAAGCTTACCTCAAGAATTATATAATTAACAATTATAATAATTTATTCTTCAATTATTTTTAGTTCTTATCTATTGCCACATATTTTTCCCTCTCAAATATTAATTTTCAATAGAGCCTTATCTTTGCCATAGGAATCGCCATTATTTTCTTCGTAGATAATTTGTCCCTGTGAAGGCGGTCCGCGAGGAGTCTAGCCTCCTCCATGCTGCAGATTACTATATTCTTTGGAATTAAATCTAACTTCCCCCACAGCAAAATCTTGTTTCTATTTTCAGGTTTCAACTAAGGGTATTATACTTTTGTTCTTGTACCTGCAGTTTGCGTTTCTATAACTTATAAAAAAATTAATCTTGGCACAATTATAATTAACCTTGGTTTTACATTATTAATTTATTCTTTTACACTATTATTATTTTTGGAATTAGAAATGGAATTGGAATTATTATTATTATTATTATTATTATTATTATTATTATTATTATTATTATTATTATTATTATTATTATTGTTATTGTTATTGTTATTGTTATTGTTATTGTTATTGTTATTGTTATTATTATTATTATTATTATTATTATTATTATTATTATTATTATTATTATTATTATTATTATTATTATTATTATTATTATTATTATTATTATTATTATTATTATTATTATTGTTATTATTATTAATTAATTATTATTATTAATATTGTTATTATTATTATAATTTTAATATTATTATTATTATTATTATTATTATTATTATTAGTAGTAGTAGTAGTAGTAGTAGTAGTAGTAGTAGTAGTAGTAGTTTCTCGACCTTTAATTATTAAAGATTTTATTTTAGCGCTTCGGTCATTTCATTCCTAGCTAAATATATGTGGCACATTTTTCTTTTCCAGTCTCTAAATGACCACTATAAATTACACACTATTAATATAATTAATTAATCTAAGAAACATCGTTGTATTATTTCTTGTTTTACATTCGCATAATTATTTTTCAAAACTCTAATGGTTCTCTTTTCCTATTCATTTACTTCGTTCGTTGAAAAATCTTTCTGCTTTTCTTCCTATTCCTTTATTCATGGTGGTGGGAAAAGTTTGAATGATTTTTAGTTTTCTGAGCACTTCCCCATTTTCCTTCTCTCTTCAATCTCCAAGTTCAATTGGTAAATTTATATCATTGTGTTTTATAATTGTTTCTAGTAGAGTTTTCTATTCATATCGCTTTTGGCATAAATGCTTAAATTATTGAACAGTCTCTTTTACCATCAAATTTTTTCTTGATACCGTTCTTGGCTGTTTTTTTCACACTGATTTTATTAATAAGTTTTTCTTGATCATATCGATTTAAATATCAGAAGGATGGGTTTCGCCTGTTACTCTTGGGCATCACCACTATGAATTTATTTGGTTGTAATAACTAATAAACACCAGTAAATCCTTTATATTTTAATGAATAAATTCGTAAATAAATGGTTTGATGGACAGAAACTCAATGCAATGTTATTAATGGATATTTTATATAAGATATTATAAACGCAAATTTCTAAGCGCTATAAATCTTTGTTTCAATAGAATTGTGGTATCAATTGCTTTAATACAATTAAAGAAAAGATAAATGAATTGCACAGACTAATGAATTAATTATATGCACTTGCACCAGGATACCCCAAAAGTGCATCATCTCTCTGCTCTATCGAAAAATCAAATAGACTTTTCAAAAAAATACGTGTTCGTAATTTGAGCATGGCTTTCATTCTGACCGATTAGTCACCTATATGTTTGCGCTAAAATCTAGCTTCCTTATGCTATTTAATTTATTTAAATACAGTAATTGTTATCCATTAAAATTATTACTATTATTTTCCCAATTATCATTATTAATTATTGCCCACGCGCAATATTATTATTCATATATATATATATATATATATTATTATTATACAGACATATATATTATATATATATATATATATATATAAGTAGCATAGTTTTATATATATATATATATATATATATATATATATATATATATATATATATATATATATATATATATATATATATATATATATAAAGTGAATGTATATTTTAAAAAAAAAAAGTTAACCGCATAAAACATTTTTTTTAAAAGTTTTAAAAGGAAATTTCAGTGATAGTGTAGCATTTTTAGATGTAGTATTTCAAAAACATTAAAAAGACGTTTTTAAATTTTATTACATGTACTCGTATTTCTCATTGTAAAATGTTACTAGTTAATGTAATTTCTATTGTAATACAATATTTTATGTCATATTTTATATCTTATTTATGTAAATAACTTGTATTTTGGTACGATTTGCAAGAACATATAATCTCTAATCTTCCCGCCCTTTTTCTGTCTTGGTGCTTTTTTTTTAAATGTATTTTGGTAGACTTTTCTATTCAGAAATGGTTTGCAACGAGATAAAATTTTATATCTTAAAAATCATTGTACTTTAATTAAGGGCATCGATCTTTTTGTATATGTTAAAGATGATGTTTAATAAAAATTAACCAAAAATAAAGTTGTTTCTTACTCCAGTATAACGATAATTATAAAAAGAGTTCTACCGACTCTCGACATACCAAAGCGTAACATAAGGCTTCCTGGGGGTGAAAAGGCGACTTTCAACAGCAAAGAAACAGTCCATTTAGTCTACAGAGCCGTCTATTTAGGTTTCTTAACGTAAAACGGAAGTCATTACAAAAAATTCCAAAACAGCACCTTGTGCAGTGGAGGAATAAGAAAAGGGATAACTACAACACCTCTACTATATATATAGTATCTTCCGACGGCACAAATGCTGTTAGTAAGCAAGTATATATATATATATATATATATATATATATATATATATATATATATATATATATATATATATATATATATATATATATATATATATATATATATATATATATATAGTATCTTTCGACGGCACAACTGCTGTTTAACATTCCGCTAAGCTGAGTTCTTTACTCAAACCTTTGCCTCTAATTTCATGTTAGACGATTCTTGTGCTTTTCCTCCTTCTCCACCCCACCCCCTCCACCCTCCAACTCATTTATGCCTAACATCGTAATTTCTTCTAAAGACGTTATTTCCGCTTTCTTTGAGCTGAATGCTATAAAAAAGTGTACTTTCTGATGGTATTCCTCCTGTGGTCCTCTAAACTTGAGCTTCCAAGCTTGAACCCTGGTAAATTATTTGGTCTCTGTCTGTCTATTTTGATCTTCCTTTCTTTCTGGACACGTGCGGATAAAAGGGAAACCCCTCACAAACCTCAAACTATCATCCCATCGATTTAGCCTCTTCTCTTTCTAAAGTTTACGAATCTATCCTTAACAGGAAAATTTGGGAACATCTCAGTTCTTTAAATTTTTTCTCTGATCGCCAGTATAGTTTTCGTTAAAAACGTTCTACCTGCGATTTTCTTTCCCTTCTCTCTAATTCTTGTCTCTCTCTCTCTCTCTCTCTCTCTCTCTCTCTCTCTCTCTCTCTCTCTCTCTCTCTCTCTCTCTCTCTCTCTCTCTCTCTCTCTCTCTCTCTCTCTCTCTCTCTCTCTCTCTCTCTCTCTCTCAGCTCCTCGGCATTTTGGTGAATCATTTGCAGTGTCGTTAGACATATCTGGAGCCTTTAATAGAGTCTGGCATAAAGCTTTGATTTCTAAACTTTGCTCCTTCGATATCTATTATTCTGTCTTTGGCCTTCTCTCTGATTTCCGATCTATAGCTGCAGTTGTAGACGACCACCGTTCATCATTAAAATCTATAAATAATGATGGTGTTCCTCAGAGTTTTGTCCCTTCTCCACAACGGTTGTTTTTGCTTTTCCTTAATGAACTCTCAATTACTTCTTCATCTATCCACTCCTATGCAGACGACTCCAACTTCATTACTTATTTCATTTCGAAAGATGTCCACAACCCAAAAACAAGTGACTCAAGCTATTGAGGCAACCTTGAAATAATTAACCTCT
>JABUQX010105650.1:0-7500 GCA_015478945.1 Trachelipus rathkii
ATATTACCTGGAAGTCCGCGTGGGTCATCCTGCTTTAAAGTAGTCAAAAATCGATGTACTGCATTTTAATTGTTATTCCATTCAGGCCTATTATATATATGTATATATTAATAGAGGTCAGCTGCTAAAAATTAATAAGAATGATTAAGTGATATTAGCATCTACCCTATATATATATAGCAGAAGAGTATATATATATATATATATATATATATATATATATATATATATATATATATATATATATATATATATATATATATATATATATATATATATATATATATATATATATATATATGACATTCACTCTCACATTATATATATATTTACAGCAAAACTCTTTCCGTAGATCACCCACTGCATCAGACACCCCAGAAGCCCCCAACACCAAGAAGAAAGAAAAACACACTTATTTCATGATATTCTAGTATTTGCAGCACTCTACCCCCACCAAAATACATATATATACACCAGTGGTGGTTTTTCGGGGTAGGTAAGTTAGGCATTGCTACCTATCTAATTACAGAGCCGAGGTGTAGAGACTAGAGAGGGGACCTGCTTTGTTCACCGCTCTTCAATTACATGTACACATAAGGTGATGATTAAATTTGATTAAAACTGAAAAAAAATGCTCGAATTCATGTCAAATTACAATGGATTTTGAGAAGTTTTAACTGATGTAATAAAATTGCTTAAACACCAGAGAAAATAAACTGAGGCAGATTTCAAAACTTTCCGTTTTGAGAGACGGCATTTTATTTGCGATAGGATAAGAGTCTCTTAGAGACAGATACTCTTATAGGTTAAATTCTGGTGAAATGGAGACAATGTAATTTTTCTTTATTTAAAATTAGCATTCTAAATAATAAAAGGAAGGCAAAACAAATTCATATATATCGGAAATTAATTTTCTTTATACTTGGGCTGACTTTGAGATATTGTCTCTCGTTTTGATATCTCATACTTTGTGAATATGCATTGATCATTTCAAATAATTGAAATAATTGAAATAGCATAATATATATATATATATATATATATATATATATATATATATATATATATATATATATATATATATATATATATATATATATATATATATATATATATATATATATATATATATATATATATATATATATATATATATATATATATATATATATAGTAGTGGGGTATGGTTTTGGATGCCAAATGTTCGCCTATCGGCGAATGTATATTTGCATATAGGCGAATATACTTTTTAGTGCTTTTAGCACTAAAATGAATTTTTTAATTACCGAAAAAAACCGAAGGTTTTTTTTTCGGAACAATAAAAATAAATAAATAAATAAATAAAAATTAATAAATAAATTAATAAAATAAATAATAAATATATAAATAAATAAATAAATAATAAATAAATAAATAAATAAAAATTAAATAAAAAATAAATAAATAAATATATATATTATAACTGTATATGGCCCTAGCACCGCACCGCACCGCACAGCACCACACCGCTAAGCACCGCACACAGCACAGCACCGCACCTCACTTAGTAACGGATAGAGTTTGCTACATGGTATCTCCTTCAAGGGTTAGATGGTGACGTAACCTCGTCGTAGACGAGGTTACGTGGCCATGCACCCCCGAAGGGGGGTGCTGGCCCCCTAAAAATTGAAATGATCGTAGAAGGTTGAAATTTGGAGATAGTATAGAGGAGGAATGAGTAAGTAGGATACGGATCCGGATTCGGATCCGGCACCGGCTCCGGTGCTTGCTCCGGTGCGGTGCTGAGTTAGTAAATATTTGTATAATAATACAATATTGGTATCAAAATATATGTTTATAAGGTCATAGATTTCGAATATGATGGTTTGAAGACCCCTGCGAGAAGAGTTCCGACAGCTGGCCCCGGGCTGGCGTGTGCGCCCGCAGGCGCAATCCGGCGCGAAACCGGCGCGCGCGCCCGCAGGCGCGATCCGGCGCGAAACCACCGCGAGAACGCAAACGTGTTCAGTTTTCTTTTAATAAATTTTATAATTTTTTTCAGCTTTTACGAGTGAGCTTTTGTTTTCAACTTAATTTTTTCAAAAATTTATTATTTTTTATTTATTTTTTAATTTATTTTTGTTTTTACTAAAATCTTTTATGCTTTTCATGTTTATAACGTAAAATTGTTATGTTTTACATACCCTAAATCAGTAAATCAGTAAATCAGTAAATCGATCCATTGATCTATTGATCTATTGATCTATTGATCTATTGATCTATTGATCTATTGATCTATTGATTCAAGTCATATTTTTACTAAAATTGTTATGTTTTACATACCCTAAATCAGTAAATCAGTAAATCAGTAAATCAGTAAATCAAACTACCCTCCCAACACCCTCCTACCCATCCATGATCTATTGATCTATTGATCTATTGATCTATTGATCTATTGATTCAAGTCATATTTTTTATAATTTATGTTTTACATACCCTAAATCAGTAAATCAGTAAATCAAACCATCATCCAACCACCCTTCTGTCCATCCGTGATCTATTGATCTATTGATTCAAGTCATATTTTTCTATAGTATAAATAAGTTCTTTGGTTAAAAGTAGGAAAAGAAAACAAGTTTTTATTTTAAAGCGTTTATAACATAAGTGCAAACTACATAATCGTTAACATATAAATTTTTAGCATCAAATATATTTACAAGTTTATTAAAAGAAACATTATTTAAAAAACATATAATGAAATAAATACAGTATACACCACATAAATTAGAACTGATTGGTTGTACAGGAAAACAAAATCTTAACATATTGAACATTATTATATTTTAAAAAAGATGTTACATAATGATTACTAAACATAAAATCTAAATGCAGAGAGTCAAGGAAATATACAACATTATTTTTATTCTTATACACTGCTATCCAATGTCCATTGCTCGATACATCCCGAGGAGAAGTGTTGAAGATAAGACCAGAGTCGGTATCCAATTTCACAGAACCGAGTTCATTACACGCGAATACACCTAAAAATCTTCTTTCGTTTCTAAAGGCATTTAATATTTCTTCTTCATTCATCTTTAATAATTCAAGATTATATTTCGTACTCTGTCAATCTCGATGATTTGAGGATGTTCCAAATACACCAGAACTGAGATTGAGGATGTCAAACTTTGTCCAAATTTTAGACTCAATCCTAATGTTCCTTTTCTTAGGATATTGAGATGATAAGCATTACAAGCTGAAAGATCAGCTGTGAGATCGTAGGCATATAAATTACTGTTTTCAGCATGTCTTGAGATCAACACCTGTACCGTTATCACTGCAAGACACAGTATTGGCAAATAAATCGTAAAAAGGACGCGAACATTGAGAATGGGAGTCTTCATATATCATCTCATAATCACGACCGTATGGTTGACCATTCACATGCAAACTGATACCCCTAAGGCCGAAATGGGTAAATTTAAAGGCGGACTTTCCATAGTTTCCAGAATAAGCATCGTGTTCTACAATTCCTATTATTACCTTCTGAGGTAAGCTACCATTAACAATGTTAGGTATATTAATACTTGATAATCCTTGGGTAAAGTTAAAAATTTTAGTCTCAATTCTCTTGATTGGATATTTTGCTGTATCAGTCAAAAGAGATTTCTCTATTTCCATATGTTTAATGGGAGATAATTTCACTTTACGTACATATAGATAAGCATCCAGTAATTTAAAAATAGGTTTTGGAGCCGTAGTTGTGGCTAAAAGAGCGCTTTTAACATTAAGAGCAAATTCAGGTGTAGATCTAGTTAACCTGATGCGGGTGTCCACTGATGATAGAATAAGTCTTTCCTGAGAGAATATATCACCGTTTACACGTCCATAATATTCATACGTGTTATTTTTAGACTTAGCAGCGTCGGTTCTATGTTTCTCTACATCTTTCAAATTATAGTAACCACATGATTGCAGGTGAGACTCCTTAGCATCTTGAGAATAATTTAGTAAAGTTTCAATATAACTTCGATAAGGGTAACTTGCCGCTGATGCTCCTAGAGAAGTTTCATTTAAAAATACTTCAAGTTGATTAAAACACGTATACAGGAAATTTGTCTCGGAGTACACTACGTGATCGGTTCCTGTGAGATCTGATCCATCTTCGTTTACTAATTTCACTTTCAAATATAAAAACACATTCGAAGGGTCAAGATATTGGTCAGAAGTGCCTGGGATATTGAATTCGAGAGGTACATCAGTATTTGTGATCGCGTGAACGGGGTTAATACTAATAAAATTGGACTCACTCACGCTGATCTGTGTAGGGTTCACTGAGAAGAGATCCAATTCACTCTTACAACAGTCTGGGCTGGAGGGATGGAGGAAATGCATCTTGCTGGTGCAGTCGTCTGACGTATAATGAAGAGAGATTTGTTTAAACATTCCTTATATACGAAATAGTTACAGGTTGTCATTATTTATATAAAAAAGTTACCACTTATCATCATTATTAGAGAGCAAACACATCAAAACACTTTTTCTTTAATGCCCCTTTCCTATTCCTCTTTACAGGTTTTTTACGGTGACCTACACCTTGACCAGTCATCTTACGCCGTATTTTTCGTTTAACATCGTCTAACATTTCATCTGAAACATCGGCTAGTCGACGTTTTACAGCACTACGAGGGTTGACACCTCCCATAATATCCTGGAAAGTATCTATTCCCGTTCTGGCTGCTTTTTTAGCGATGTATTTACCTCCTGATTTAAACAAAGGGATAGCACGTCTGAACAACGAAGCAAAAAATCCTCCTAAACCATATCCCCTCTGCATTCTTGAACCCCTGAAGACTCTTTCTCTTTCCATTATTATTATTATTATTTAACGGAGCTTCCTTCTTATGTGTACTTTACACACTGCTGTACCAATTGTGAATGGGTATGGTTTGCCTTCGACGTCTCTTATATAAACGCGAACTGAGCTCAGTTGGGTCTTACTCATAGGTAAGTAGTGAACATTAGGAAAGCTTATAACTTTACGACCTTTAGGAAAATGAACTACTCTTAACAAAGAGGCTTTAGTATTCCTTACATACTGATGGTCTACAATATCTGTATAAACATAGGCCATACCTGGATCTTGAAACATCTTAGAAGGCATGCATACAAAATGTAATGAACTCTCGGTGTCATTTTTTGTGACATACTCTTCCATCGTTGGTATATAACGTATTAGATCCTTTAGAGATGGTTTGATATTATTTCTCAATATTTTGTCTGCATGTGAGTAATTACATTTACGAAGTTGAAGGGCTGAAAATAAATAAACTTATATCTTTCAGGTTCACATGAGTTTGAGATTTTAAGGTGATTACGTTATCTTCGTTAACGGATTTATTAACAAGAAACACTAAATCTTTACATAACTGACTTGCTTCAAATTTTTTGTTTAAGTCTATGAACACATCGGTAACCGATTTATAGAGACCGCGGTTTATTAAATATCTTTCAAAGAAATATTCTTTGTCGCCTCGTTTGATGACCGCCATATCAGTAATTTTTAATACATTTTTAACACTATCAACATTTCTAAATATCGTAAACGCCAAATATGAATCAGGCCTATTCTCTATATCGGCGTCGAGAATTATTTCACTTAATCCTACTTCATACATTTCTCGTTCGAGTTTTATGGGGTTCAATAACTCTGTAGTAAAGTCTGATATTTTATTTTCCGGATGTAGATCCATAGAAGCCGATGAAGGCAGCGTTAAATAGAAATGATCTTCACTCTCCATGTTCACAAAGTAAACTGATCAATGTTTCTTAATTTCACTGGCATTATATAACTATTAAACTTCATTGGGTAACCTACCCATTTGACAAGATACTGTTTATTTTTACCTTTTCCTTTAGATCCTAATATTTTTTCTATTTTATACTCGTGACTCTTAGGATCAAACCGTATTTTCTGTATTTCTTGTTTATAGAATCCTCCTTTTATTTTTTCACCATCTAAATCCTCAAGATAGTATAATTTTAACCTGTCTCTTGGGAATTCTCTGATGGTATCTACTTTAAAAACTTCTCTCGACCATCCAGATTCATAACCTTTTCTGAAATTTTCATCAGCCCTGGATACACTCACATAATCTCCTACTTTAATACCTGTGTTATCTTTTATTTTTCCCTTTGGGTTGATAGGTACAAAGGGTTTTGTCTTCACCATCTCTATAGGGGTATTCTTAAGTGTTCTATGATAAGACCGATTATAGGAGTAAGCCAGGTCTTGTAGTATATCGAAATATTTAAATGTATTCATCTTCGTGAAATACCTATGCATTCTTTCTTTTATAGTTCTTTATTAACTGAAAATGTGTTGTAATACCCTATGTCATACTCAGTAACTATTTCTTGAAACTCTTTGCCTAAAAATTCTGTACCCTTATCTGTCCACATCATTTTGGGATATCTGCCATCCTTATTTATAATTTCTCTGACTGCTGTAGCAACAGTCTTTGATTTTTTATCTTTTAAAACCCTTAACCATAAGTATCTGGAATATACATCTATCACAAAAAGAATATATTGATACCCCTCATTGTAAGATTTATATTTTATCATATCTGTCAAATCTAACTGCCATACGTTATCTAAATGTGGGGCTATGGTTTTCCGTGTAGGAAATTTTTTTCGTATAGGTTTATGAAGGGTAAAAGCATCCTCACCTTCTAAATATTTTTTCAATTCTTTTTTACTAATTTGAGGAAACTTTGAAGCGAACCTTGAAAAACCACCGTAACTGTATGGCTGTTTCACATCAAAGTAATATTTATCGACCGCCTCCTTAGCCTCCATGACTCACAATGACATTAACAATAAAAATTATATTCATTTATACTGAAAGGTGATATAAAAACCAAATGTATATGAAATATTTTATTTTAACTACAAAATAATATTAACTATTTTAAATTACAAGTCTAAAAACATAGCAGATGTATACAGAAAAATAACAGCTTATATACATTATTTTAAATTACAAACAATACAATCATATAAAAAGTACAATAAATAATTAGGAACTAATCCATTTTGAAGCAATGGATGTTTTTTTTCTTATTCTACCTGCACTTGAACGTAATGTGTTTCTACTTAGCAACTTAAATCTGTCCGATGCAAAAGAAGTACCAGAAGGACTCACATCTGGTCTAGGAGACATTGGAATATTATCCAGATCCGCTAATCTTTGTTTATTCTGGATTAAAGTTCTCGGAAAATTAATAGTCTGAAGTTCTTGTTTGATCCTATTCCAGCCTGTTACAGGAGCCTTCTTCCAATCACGCGAGAGATCGGATATCAAGTCAACAATATTCGAACCAGCTATTGTTTCTCCATCAATAATGATTTGACCGAGCTCATTCCATGTAATCTGATCTTTTAAAATATTATATAGAGCTAAACCCGTTTTCTTACTTCTCATTGGTAAGCTTTCCTTGAGTACATGTTTAAAATTAT
>JABUQX010105650.1:15000-20000 GCA_015478945.1 Trachelipus rathkii
GGTTGCTCTGAAGAGGGGGCATATATGTTCATTTTCTTTTCACTATTTCCTTTTTCGTTTAAACAGAGGCTATAATCCGGTTTTCACTTCAATCTAACTGCAAATAAACTGGAAACATTAAACAAACACGGCCTGTAGCAGATATTCCTTCCCTACATAAAAAGCTAGTTAAAAACCAATTAACTATTAGTAAATTTTTCAATATAAAAACGTGAATATGCAAAAAGTATATACCTACTTCCATCCCAAACCACACATATAGTTATGTAAATGAAATTCCTCAAGAATCAAACCAACCCTAGATAAATTCAACAAAATGCACTACACCTGAAATCAAAATACTTCAAATAGATATTAATAATGGTTCACTAAAAAAACACACAGGAATAAAGACATTCCTCACATAACATGGTACCACCTATTCTATCCCAGGAAGACAAATCTCCTTCAAACACACACACAAACAACTTTCTACGGATACAACCTTATATACCAAAGCCATTTCAAGTTGATCACTCTACTCATCCCTAATAATAATAAAAAGAGATATCTATCGTAAAGCCACAAATGATGCAAACAAACCACATAAACGACGCAATCAGCAACTAATTTTGAAACGACTAAATACCTCAATACAATATAACTGACCTCTCCATTCCCCATCCTGGGCCTCGGGCATAATGCCCTTAACAATTATAAATAAAACTCTAGCATTCATAAATAAAATCCCATTTGTCTAATTAAGGGAGTATGACTTCAATACATCGCCACACAGCTTGGTTTGTAGACTACCAAACAGACCCCTAGGATGAATACACATCCTCATGAACGTAAAATCTAAACATTTTAAATTACAAAATATCCTCACACATATATCCCATCAAGTTAACTAGACCCCATCGTCTTGTGACCTATCACTCTCACCCACCGTCCAAAAATTAAGAACCTGACATAGAAATAGTCTAACATCCGATCACATTCCTAAATAACTCGCCATGTTGGCAACAATAATAAACACCAACAGAGCAACCACAACTTGCCTAGAAAATTCTGATACAGCAATAATATTGATTAATTCTCAAATCATATAAATAAAATCATATATAAAGTTTCAGTCTTTAAGCATACCCAAGGATACGGGAAAGCTGTCACCTCCCCTAACTCATCGAATCTGCGAACTTATCAAACAACAAAAAACTTCGAGTACACAGATCCCGCACTACACAACTAACAATCCCTGGGAATACCTGCTATCATATTCTAATAAGCACACAAATCAGCAAAATTTAAAGAATTGCTACAAAAATTTAATCAATCCAACATATTTGAAGAACATATGTATTGTTAAAATATTAATTCCCAAATCAACCTCCCAACTTTAAACAAATCTAATTAAGACCGTAAATAATACTCTCAATCTTAACACAAGACTGCAATATACTATCACAACACTATTAAGATATTCATATAAGCCAACAAACCACAATAACTGAAACCACTAGATAATTAACGGACACGTCTTGGGCACATCAACTTCAACCTCCAGCTTCACCCATTCAAGATAAATGTAACATAGGTCTCAAACTCTCTAAAATTTAGAGAGCTGTAGGGGCCAGATCACATTTCAAATTCCATCTAAACACATAGAACTCTGCCACCATCACCTACCTAACTAAAATATTCAACAAATCATGGGAACTCAACATGTCACTACAATATGGAAGAAATCAAATATACAAAGTTAAACATTGATAGGACTCAA
Source organism: Trachelipus rathkii (assembly GCA_015478945.1). Classification (NCBI taxonomy): domain Eukaryota; kingdom Metazoa; phylum Arthropoda; class Malacostraca; order Isopoda; family Trachelipodidae; genus Trachelipus; species Trachelipus rathkii. The sequence goes on from JABUQX010105650.1 coordinate 16,763, forward strand.
ACTTACCATCCTCCTAACAACCAATATCCTCCAACATCACTTTTTATTTAAACTTTTGAAAACTTTCCATCCAAAATACCATCACCACATATGCTACACTTATACAGTTTCAAAAATTTTACATTCAATCACTACAAGCTCTCAGAACATATTCACAGTATTTAACAAAACCTTCGCAATTGCCCACCAGGCACATCATCATATAAAAATTTAACTATCCCATGTCCAACAGTTTCAAAAACATGGATTTCTAATTCCTATATGATCACACAACCCAAGTATTCAACAAATACCATTCCTCAAAAAACAGTAAAATTGAGAAATGAAGTCTTGGTTAGCTATACTATATACCCTGTTTTCTTCACCTATTCACAGCCGATGATGCCTATCCCACAAACCTCAAACATCAAAATAATAGCTTGTATCGATGGCATACTCATCATTACACAAAATCCATTCATTCTTCCCACCATCACCATACAAACACAAAATCACATTCAAAAGCTAGAAACCTGGTTCAAAGCCAACATATTCTTAATCATCAAATTACCACCGAAAGGCACAAATTTTCCCTTCACCTTCAGGTAGAAGCTAAAGATTATTATATTCCACTTAACAAACCTTCAAGGATTCTCGTTCTCACATACGGCAGATACTTTACCATCTCAATACACATTCACCATGACTAAGTCAAGACAGTTAAAAGAAAATTAAACATGTTACATCTATTCTCCCAAAAATGATTTCAGTGACTAGACAGCCTCCATTGACTTAGCATGCAAACTATAATGCACGCACACTAAACTACGCTCCCGAGCATGATATATCCGCCGCAACTCACTCAAACATAGAGAAACTTTAAATAATACAAACTCAACGTTTCGAATCATAACCAGATACACCAAAGCAACTGCAATCCAATACACACGAAGTCACAAAGATCTTACTACGAGACCATATGACTATGCTTGACATACAATTTTACTTCCGTGCACAAAACCGGTCACATCCCTGCAAACAAAAATCAAAGATCCCCACCCTCTTTACTACACGACAACATATTTTCGACACCATTCCTCCCCTCCAGATAACACTAAACCAACACTAAAAACACTTCCACACAGGTCATACAAAATTACCCTTTTAACAATCTTCAACCAAAACAGCTTATCAGCACACACCAAAAACAATGACCAACGCAAAACAGTCATAATCTTGCTAGACTGAGATCTCAATATCCCGGATCACCCACCACCAAGATTTACATTCACAGTTCACACGAGTAAAGGACTCAGACACTAAAGAGAATATGGTCATAGTGTTTTCTTTCTATTAATTCTACTATTACTTTCTTGACATTACTATTTACTACTTATACCATAACTTTTTTTTTCATGCTTTTTAATTTTTGAAAATTTTGAAGTTACTCATATGGTGTATTGGACATTTTCCTCTATTTTCATTCTCAAATAATAATAATAATAATGATAATAATAATAATAATAATAATAATAATAATAATAATAATAATAATAATAATAATAATAATAATAATAATAATAATAATAATAATAATAATAATAATAATAATAATAATAAAAATAATAATAATAATAATAATAATAATAATAATAATAATAATAATAATAATAATAATAATAATAATAATATTAATAATAATAAATAAATAAAATAAAATAAACGATAAAGGCAAAACTGCAATATAAAACAGCGAAGACAACAACAGCAATAGCAGCGGCAACAATAAAACGAAAAACAAAAAAATAGAAACAACGACAAGAACAAAAACATCAACAAAAACAACAATAAAGAAAAATTCAACAACAATAGTAAAGCAATTTGAGAGATAACAGAAAAGCACAAAAGATTTTGATTGAAACAAACACTAAACACAAAACAAAAAGCAAATAAAAAAATATATAAAAAGAAAAGAGCAACAAAAACAAAAGGTATAAAACAAAAATAACAACAACAGTAAAGACATCAGCAACAACTAAGTAAAAGCCAAACAAAAAAAAAGATATTAACAAAAACAAAGCAAAATAAAACAACAACAGCAACAACAGCGTAATTATTATGAAGATAATTCAGAAATAAAAAAAAAAAAACAGTGCATAGCAAATGAGCTCCCAGAAAAACAAAAAATCAATCAGAGAGAGAGAGAGAGAGAGAGAGAGAGAGAGAGAGAGAGAGAGAGAGAGAGAGAGAGAGAGAGAGAGAGGAGAGAGAGAGAGAGAGAGAGAGAGAGAGAGAGAGAGAGAGAGAGAGAGAGAGAGAGAGAGAGAGAGAGAGAGAGAGAGGAAAGAGAGAGAGAGAGAGAGAGAGAGAGAGAGAGAGAGAGAGAGAGCATGTCTGGCGTCGATTTTGAATGGGACTTCATTTATTGAATAAAATTATAACTTTTTTGAAGAATATATATTTAAATTAAAACCATGAAAAATATAAAACAATAATGAAAAGATGACTGCAAAAATTACTCTCATTTCGAATATATATATATATATATATATAATATATATACTCCCACACGGAACGGGAGGTCGGATAAATTTTTTGCCTCCATGATACATAAATAGATGTTGCTAGGGGCGAAATGAATTTTTTTTTTTTTTTACCTATGTTCTAGGGATTAGGTTAGGTTAAGTTAGTTAGGTTAGGTTAGGCTTAGGTTTAAGTTAAGTTAAGTTAAGTTAGTTAGGTTTTAGGTTAGGTTGGTTAGGTTAGGTCAGGTCAAAAAAAAAATTTCATTTCGCCCCTAAAACATTCTATTTATGGTATCATAGAGCGCTACCTGTTAAATTTTTTTGATTCGAGCTCCTGTTAGCGTGGTGTGGGCGTTAAGTACTTTTACTATATATATATATATATATATATATATTATATATATATATATATATAATATATATATATTATATATATATATATATATATATATATATATATATATATATATATATATATATATAAATTCATCGAATTTGCTATATTCTATTTTCCTTATATCATTTTTGAATTACATAAATTAATTGCACTTTTTGCTAAGGTCCTGTATATTTGCATTTGGAATGTGGTTTCGGTGGGTGTCATGTAAGGTGTTTTGACGCTTTTCTACTGATTTTTAAAATATATATATAATATATATATATATATATATATATTAATATTATATATATATATATATATTTATCTTTTTCTATATATATATATATATATATAT
>JABUQX010105650.1:30000-35000 GCA_015478945.1 Trachelipus rathkii
ATAAGAATAAGAATAAGAATAAGAATAGAATAAGAATAAGAATAAGAATAAGAATAAGAATAAGAATAAAAATTGAAGAAGAAGAAAGAAGAAGGAAGAAGAAGAAGAAGAAGAGGAGAAAGAAGAAGAAGAAGAAGAAGAAGAAGAAGAAGAAGAAGAAGAAGAAGAAGAAGAAGAAGAAGAAGAAGAAGAAGAAGAAGAAGAAGAAGAAGAAGAAGAAGAAGAAGAAGAAGAAGTCCTTCCGAAATGTTGTACCAAAGATTACGAATTATCTTGATCTGATGAAAGAAAGAGAGAAGCGCCGATAAGATAAGACTAAGAAGAGACTCGCTTTTTGTAAGTGGTTCAAAGTATGATCATCAGTTTTGCATACATTGTAAAATCATAAAGTTTAAAATGTTTTACAAATACATTTGTTTTCTCTCAGTGATTTTCTTAATTGGAATTATTTCTAATTGTAGTGCAAAGTTAGATTTTAAAGGTATATATATATATATAATATATACTTATACTATATATATATATATATATATATATATTATATATTATATATATATATATTATATATATTATATATATTATCTTAGTCAATTCAGTATATATATATATATACTAGTATATATATATATATCATTATATATATATATATATATATATATTATATATTATATATAATATATATATATATATAATTATTTTCTTAGTCAATCAGGATGATATATATATATATAATTATATATATTAATATCTATATATATATATATATACTATATTATTATATATATATTATATATATATATATATATAATTTATATAAATATATATATAATATATATAATATATATATATATATATATATACTATATATAATATATATATATATATATATATATATTATATATATATATATATATATCATATATATTATATAATATATATTTTATATATATATATATATATATATATATATTATATTATATATTATATATATAATATAATATAGAAATATATATTTTATATTATAATATTATATATATATAATATATATATATATTATATATATATAATATATATATATATATATTAAATAAAACAAAAACATAAATCACACCATCACTAGTGCCCCATTGTAGGAGGGAAACTACTCTAGGTAATTTCTACCTATTATCCGGACGAGAGATCGAACCCAATCATTGTGCCATGAGACTCTGTCCCTCTGCCGAATTTATCTATGAAGGAAAGCTGCAAGTTCAGTTTTATGAAGGTTATTAAGAAATCTTAATCAAATGTCTTTTGTTACTCTAAGTTTTGTCATTAGTTAAATATGACATTTTCCTTTTAAGTCATCTAGTTTTTGAATGGCACCAATAGTGGCTCAATCGGTAGAGCGACAGAGTAGCATTGCAAGGGGCCCGAGTTCGATCTCTAGTCCGGATTCTAGGAAGAGATTACCTAGAGTAAGTTCCCCTCCTAGACTAGGGTTATGCCCGTGAGGTGTGAACTTTTACCTAATAAAAAAAACAAAAAAAATTAATAATAATATAATAATAATATAATAAAATAATAATAATAATAATAATATAATAATAATAATAATAATAATAATAATAATAATAATAATACCTTCAAGTGGTTTAGTAAATTTTTTTTACAAATAAGGAAATTAAGTTTTTGAATGGCGCCAATAGAGAAGGTTTTCATATTATAAAGGATGAATAAGAGACCGCCAGGCAGTCAGGAAGTAACTCAGGACAATATAAAATGACATAATATTTCATGTGCTTACAATTAATTAGAAGGCTACAGTGAGTATGCTTTCAATTAAGAGGCCACAGGGAATATGATTACAATAAGGTGTACACAGTGAATATATTTGGAATTAGGCGGACAGAAAACACAAATGGAGGAGGGTTCGGTTTATATATCTCGCAATATTAATATATTACTAGTTTACTACCATTCTTAGCACCAATCCCGTCACCTGTTTGCATTACAAGTTGTTTCTTACATTAACCATCACACTTACACTATTAACAAAAGACCATTGCTATATTATCTGGATTAATATTCAAAGTGTTTAAGCACATAAATTTTCATAGTTTGTACTAATCTTATCTTTTAATGTTCCCAAAACACAGCAAAAATTGTTTTTTTTTTCGTTTAAAATAATATATTATTTGATTGAATTCATAATGTTTTTGTAAGTTTTATACTTAAGTGTATGAAAATTAATTTTTTTTTCTGTACTTAAAATAGGTGGACGTCCTTACATTACAAATTCACTAAAAGTTGTGTTTAAAAACCGAATAAATGAGAGAGTTTTTGGACACACCAAGTTTTTTATTTTAAATCTAGTTCTAAAATATTGTAGAAAGATAACTGTTTATATACGCACACACACAAAAACATAGACGTATATATATATATATATATATATATATATATATATATAATTGTTATATATGATATATATACTATATATACACATATATTACATATATATATATATTATATATATATATATATATATATATATATATATATATATATATATATCAGTGGTGGGGCAGAGACTGAAGAGATGACCTTTATTGTTCCCCGTTCTTCGATTACAAATGCATGTAAAGTAATAGCGTTTTAATTTGACTGAAACTGAAAATATTTTTCGAATTTACTTCAAAGTACAGGGGAAGATTTGAAAAAGTTATTTTAACTATCAAAATTTGATTAAAAGACACGAGCGAAAATCAATGGATGCAAATTTTTAAACTTTCTTCTCCTCTGGTGGGAGGCATTCTATTTGTGAGAGAAGCGAGAGAGTGCGTAAGATTAGACAGAGATATTTCTTTAACTGAGGCAATGCAATTTTGCCAAATTTAAAGGCCTCATTCCAAATACATAGAAGGGAAGTTGAACGACGTTGCCAAATTTAAAATTAGCATTTATCACAAATTGTTAATATCTCATTTAAGCATAGAGGATGTTGATTGTTTCGATTTCTCTTATAATTGATAATTGGGAAGGAATATTGATCCTTTCAAATAGTTATTCAAATAATTGAAATAGAAGGTAAAATTATATATATATATATATATATATATATATATATATATATATATATATATATTATATAATATATATATATAGGTATATATATATAGTATAATATATATATTACGGTATACATATATATCACTGGTCATACTCACTTTTAGGGGTCAAATTTTTTAATTTTTACATCTTCTATTGCACTTGATTAAACATCTTGATTAAAATTAATTAAAAAAAAATTTTTTTGTATTTAAAACTGTGAAAAATATTCTTTTGCAACACATAACATTTGAGTATTGACAGGTAATTAGACGATAGCTTTCGTTCCTTATTGGGAACCTCTTCCAGTTCGTGACTTGTTGGTTCACTTTCAAGTGCTTGAGTCTTCCAACTAAATTGAAAGTTTTTTTCTTTGGCTTGCTCTTGTAGCTGGTTGTGTCGTGGATATGATTTTTGGATTTCTGAACCGCTTTCATTTCTTTGCTATGCATCCTAGTGGTACTGTTGTTTTTGCTATATGCTTACATGTAATATCACGACTTCATCACTCACTTTCGACTTCACACTTCATGAATCCATTATTTTCAACAAACTCATTATCCACACAGCTCACATACTACATACACACACATCTACACTATCAGTCTACTATGCTACAGGACATCACAACACACACATCACCACACACACACACAACACAGCACACACACACACACACACATCACACACACACACACACACACACACAACACATCACACACACATATATATTATATATACTATATATATTATATATTTATATATATATATATATATATAATATATTATATTATTTATATAATCCACACCACTGCTAAGCGCATAACTCACACTAGGAAATATGTTCGTCTTTTTTTCTTTTTTCTTTTTTCGCAACTTGTAAAGGGATTTTTTTAAAATAATTGAAGATTTGTTGTTAAATGTATCTGAAGACGTGATTGCAATTTTATGTAAAGTGTTGTTGATAAAGTGGTTGTGTTAGTATGTATGATATTGGTAGTTTGTGGCCGGTTTTTTTTCCATTATTGTTTGTATTAATTTTTTTGATTCGTTGTGGAATGATGGTTTAGTAATGTTAGTTGTATTAGTCTAATGTAAATGTTCACTTTGAGGGTGTTGTAAGATTTTGAAAGTGGGTTTGTGCAGAAAGTTTCTATAGTTTCTATTTACTTTTTTTTACATTCACCAATCACAAAGACAAAAAAACTTCTAACAGGAAGGAGGGAATGGAAAGTCAACAGTGGGAAGCAAAAGGACGAAAATCAGTTTAACAAAGGAAGAGTCCAAAGTTCGATAGTTCAAGTTAATAAGATCCAGAGAGGGATACATTAGAACCTATACGCCGCTCTAGTGTTTAAGTTAAAGAGAAAGCAGGATAAAAAAAATAGAACGATGGAAGTTCCACACTTTGAGTACTCAGCAATTATGGGAGGAGAAGACCGGGGGCTTTATAAGCTAGAACCTTGAAACGTTCATCTTTTTGGACGTGATGGCCTAGTGGATAGAGTCCCGTTACTGTTAACTCGTGACGCGGAGTCCAGTGTTCGAATCCCGCTGATGAGAGTAAAATCTCCTTGACTCAATTCATTATGGGGGTAGATGAAAGAGGAATAGCTCCGAATTGCCTAGCGTGTTATTAGAAGGAAAACGTTGGAGCGATGATGTTCATATTTAGCAGAAGGTAAAACGCAGTTTTTACATCGAAAGAAATTAGGTGATGGAGAAGAAGTAAAAGAATGATGTTTTGTGCATAGTATGGCGGTTGTGTGAAAACGTAGTAACTATTGGGGTAAAATCTATTGAAACTCCTTTGTAAGAAGGATGTGAAGATGCAGACGCAAAGAGGAGAACCACGAAGTGCCTGAGCGCAACAATATTCCCTAATACCCCTAATTAGCCCAATGGGGAAT
>JABUQX010105650.1:42500-46914 GCA_015478945.1 Trachelipus rathkii
TATATATAATATAATAATATATATATATTAATTATATATAATATATAAATTATTTATATAATATATACTATAATATATCATTATCAGTGATGGCGAATTCCGGCAACTTTTTGGGATTCGAATTCGCGAATCCGAATCCGTGTGTGTGGAAATGCTCGAATCCGAATCCGAATCCGTGTGTGTGGAAATGTTCGAATCCGAATCCCGAATCCGAATCCGTGTAAAAATGTTCAAATCCGAATCCGAATCCGAATCCGGATTCGATATCCGAATCCGGATTCGATCTCAATATGTTTTTTACAAAATTATACAACCAACCAAAAGTATGTGACAATTTCTTTCAATATTTATGGGATAGAGGTCTAATAAGAATAAATTGTTTTTTATTTTCTTGCTCATTAGATTAGCAAATTTAGAATGTTTTGTTTTGTATTTTAATCTTTGCCGTGATATACATATTTATTTTCCATGCTGAAATAATTTAAATTTCTATTATAAGTATATATATATATATATATATATATAATATTATATATAATATATATATATATACTATATATATATATATTTTATATAATAATATATATATTATTTATATTATATTATTATATTTTTATGCGTATATTATTAATATATAATATGTTAAGATATATATATAGTATTATTTTATATATATATTATATATTATACTATATTATATATTATTATATAATATTATATAATATATATTATATTATTTATAACTATATATATATTTATATATTATATTATATATATTTATATATATTATAATATAATATTATATTATTTTAAATATATATATTATATATAATATATATAAATTAATTATTATTTAAATTATAATATTGTAAATAATTTTTATAATATATATATTATATTATATTATTATGGTTTACTATATTATTATTACTATATTATTATTTATATAGAATTATATATTATGAGTATTTTTAAATAAGCTACAACAACTCTTAACTTAATATCTTCAAAATGACAACTACTTATTTAATAGCTATCTTTAATGCCGTTTATATGATTTTAAATTCTGCGTACCCATATAACATTTAGGGTTAACCGCCAGAATAATGCTATTTTGGGTATAAAAGAAATGTCAATATTTGGGTCCATGGATTTTTGTTATTAATTGTGTTCGATGAAATTGTTTCATCTGCCGGAGCGAATACCACCAGGAATTTAATGCCTTCGAAAAGGATTCAGAGGATTCAGAATAATACAGGAAATAAATACTAACATATATTGATAAATTTTTCATACGATGCTTTGATTCGATTCGGATTCCCTCGGCCCTTTCTTCCAACAGAAATTCCTAGGACATTCCGATACAGTGATTACAGCGACATTAAGGAACTACATTCTTTGACAGTCCCACTTGCGGTCATATCGCTATGGCAATTTTTAGCCCAGTATTGTCCGAAATATGTAAAACTAAACCATAGGAACATAATATCACAATAAAAAAAAATATACAAAAAAAACTGTTTTATTTATTACGCTAAATCTGATTATAAGGTAGCACTCATTTTATAAGACTATTTTTATTGTCTACCTCTTACGTTATAAATAATATTATTCAGACTTTACATTATCTAAATTTTGCTTTTTTTTTTATTAAACTTAATAGTCTGATGAAATACACTTCCTTCCAAGGGTTTCATACGTACACATTCCCGAATGGCATGGAGTCGGGTATCTAACTCGGCCTTCCGGAAGGAACTTACGAGGTAGGTTACTATTTCCACCCTCCGGGGAGGGTCTCGGGAAACCCCCGCTCTTTGGTGTTTGGGGTGTCGCGGGGGTTCCTCCGCCACCTCCCCTACGGGTATGGAAAAACGTCCCCCCTGGGTTCCCCGTTAGGCTCGAGCCCCCTAAATTGCCTTGTAATACCTTTATAAAAAATAAATATTTTATATTATATTACTTTATGTCCCAGCACCCCCTCCAAAAAATATAGCCAAATTTTTTATGTTTAATTTTATTTTTTTTTTTTTTTTTTTTACATTTTTCGAACCTAAAATTTACAAGGATTCCAAAAATGTATTTCATTTCCCTGTAGCTTTTTGTATTTTTCGAGATATGATTTTTTTTTTTTTTTTTTTTTTTTTTTTTTTTTTTTTTTTTTTTTTTTTTTTTTTTTTTTTACCAGTTTCCTCGGTAAACTTTTGTCGCGATTCCAGCATGTATTCCTTTTTCCGGTAGCTGTAGTAGTTTTTGAGATATGGATTGTGGCTTCTTCTTAGAGGCTGGCCATATATAATATATTATATATTATATATATAATATATATTATATATAATTATATATATTATATATATATATATATATAATATATTATATATATTAATATATATATATCTATATATATTTATATATATATATATATATATATATATATATTTATATATATTCTCTTCTTCTTCTTCTCATTTTCCTTGTTTTGTCCCAAGAATGGGAGTAAGGTGTGTGACGAGCATCGGGAAAAAGAAAAGCAGTAGAAGAACATGACACAAGTCGAAAAGAAAGCCCAGCCTACCGCCCCCTTTATACCATTAATTAGTGGGAACCCATCGCAGTCATAAATCCACGCCTAAAGCCCCTTTTTCCCCAAAATGGGGAAACCGCCCCCCGGATGCGGGGAAACCCCACCCTCACTATGGTAGATCGTCAATGTAAGGTTATCCTTGGCCCAGGTGGGCCACACCCATACCCCCTCACAATCCCCGCCATTCACTCCTATTAATCACCTTTCTTCTCGCCTCTACCAACTTCAGATTTCTCTCCTTCAAACTATTCGTTTACTGACTCAATCGCACTTTTTCTTCGGTCCTTCCCGCCGGTCTTGTTTCCAACACGACTCGCCCACTTCATTCGCTTAACAACCGACTATCATTCATCCTTTCCATATGCCCAAACCCATCTCTAACATACTTTCATTTATTTCTCTCATATTTCTTCACTTTTCTTCACACCAACCCACTGCTCTAATACCGTTTCATTTCTCTTCTTTATCATTCTTCTCACACATAACTTACACGCCTCTAAGAATTGTTCCATTCCTGAAACACATTTGAATCTTAGATCTATTACTTTCTTATTCCATCGACCATAGTCTCACTACTATATTCAATAACACAGGTAACACATTCCCTCTATTAAAACCTAGCGCACTAAAGACTTAGTCCTTTACATTCACCCAACGATTTAATTGCACCAGCTACCTTTCCTGCCATTCATCAACTTTCCTACTACATATACTTGCATCACGTCCGTTCCTTCTTCATGCCAACATATACCTCTAATAATATATTCAAACTCAGAGCACTTGTTCCGCTTTAGCTCACTAATCTATATAATATATATTTATATATATATATTATATATCTTATATATATTATTATATATTAATATATTATATATATATATTATATATATATATATAATATATATATTATATATATTATATTATCTTATATATATATTATATATATATATATATATATATTATATAAGTAAACACTTCCCAAAATAATCAAAATAAATTAAATTTAAAATTACTTTACGTCCTTTCGGACTACACGAAAAGTAATTATTTAAACCTTTTCTATTTTTGTACGTTGTATTATATGGTCATAATAATTAGAAATACTCCTTTTGATTGGCTCTTAAATTAGCATCTTGTTGATTTTGGCTCTAAAGATTGTGCAATTTTTTGTTTTCTGTTTATCATTTTTTTTTTTTAGTGATTTTTTTAACATCCTGTAGCAAAAAATGTTCGAATCCGAATTCGAATCCGGATTCGGATCAAGGCTCCGAATCCGAATCGTGTGTGTAAATAATGTTCGAATCCGAATCGAACCGATCCGAATTCGAATTCCGTGTGTGGTGGATATGTTTCGATCCGAATCCGAACCAAGGCACCTGTGGATTCGATATCCCGAATGCGAAATCCGGATTCCGAGTAGCTCGAATCCGGATTCGATATCCGAATCCGGATTCGCGCATCAGGCTGATCTTATATATATATAGTATTATATATATATATATTATTATATATATATATATATATTATATTATATATATTTATATATATATTATTTATTTATATTGTTATTATACCATACATTTACCAATACTTTTTATTTATATTATTATTTTTTTGTTAAACTCCCTCTCATGCTAATTCGCTTGATTTTGCCATTTTCTCCTTTAATAAGTTATCCTAATCTACCTTCTTTTGGGAGCATTCTTAATACTTTATTTCAATTATTCATGCTAGGTATCAAATTCAATCATATGTAGTTATAATATGGTCTTCACTTAGGTCAACGGCTGGATGCTTATTGCCCCTAGGTGTACTTCATCAAGTGCAGGATGT
>JABUQX010105651.1:0-10000 GCA_015478945.1 Trachelipus rathkii
GGTAGCCGCCGTTAATCAGAGAGTGACAAGATTCAGTCGTTCGTTTTCGCGTTTATCGTGAAACGCTTCGTAATTTTCATGCGCCGCTTCACTGAGAATGGTATTAAGAGCTAGAACTGGGAGAAGAGCAGCACGGATATAGAAGAACAGAAGCACGACGGTCTCGTGTTCGCCTTGAGAATTACGTTAGAAAAAGTATGGGAATATAATAAACGAGCATATGTAGCTTTCATAGTTCTAAGAAAAGCTTTTGATTCAGTGCTAAGGAAGGGACTATGGAGGTACCAGAGAAGAATAATAGTGGATCAAAAGTGAGGAGAACCCTAGGAGGGTTTGTATAAGAATAATAAATGTAATGTAAGAACAGAATATAAGAATAAGGGATGGTAGGTGAGAACTGGAGTCAAACAGGGAAGCGTGTTGTCACCAATTTTGTTTGTAGCATATCTGGATGTAGTGATAAAGAAGGTGATGGAGATTAGGACTGATATTCTGGCATGCGCAGATGACTTGGCATGCTGGAGCGAAGAAAAGAGGAAGATAGGCTGAGAGAGGTGGTATGTTTTGCTAATAGGCTTAAAAAGGCCGGTCTGACTATGAACACATAAAAGACTGAGATCATTGTGGTTAGTAGGGGAGAAGGAAGGGGAGAGCTGAGAGCAGATGTGGAAGGGACTGAGATATAGATGGTGGAGAAATGCAAATACTTGAGTGGAGTATTTGGAAGAGGAGGAGGAAATGTACAGGAAATATCAACAGTAAGTAGAATAGCTCAATATGGGGAAGCTGTAAGAGCAGGGTACCCCATACTGAAAGATAGACAAATGAGTATGGAGGTGAAAAGGGTGATATTCGACGAGATGTTAACACCAATTCTACTATATGGGGCAGAAACATAGAGTACGACCACAAGAGAGGATAGTAGAATACAGTCGGCAGAGATGTAGGTTTTAAGAGTGATAGTGGGAAAGACTAGAGGAGACAGACAAAGAAACTTAAAAATAAAGGAGGAGGTTAGAGTGAAGGCTATATTAATAAGATGTGGTGCAAGCCAGATTGGTGGTGGGGTTACCTGGAGAGGATGCAAGAGGAAAGTGTGCATATGGGGAGATCTGGAGATACAGAGCAGTGGGTGGAGGACTCATTGAAGGCATGGCAGAATACACTATCGTGCTGGAGAAAGAGAGTCCTGGAGGATGAGGAAGATCTGGAGAGCTCTGGCCCCTTTATTAAGAGGGTCTTGACCTTTAAGAGCTGTTCTTAAGATGTAAAGAATTTTATATATATATATATATATATATATATATATATACCTATATATATATATATATATATATATATATATATATATATATATATACTATATATACTATCTTACTTACTATATATATATATGTATATATATATATATAACGCCTATACTATTCTGCTCCATACTCTTATATATATATAACATGCTCTGCGCCTTATGTGCCACTGCTATATCCCATCTTCTTCTGCCGCCTCAATTGAGCTCGATTTGTTTCTATTGACTTTGGTGCCAACTATAATACAACATTAGTTAAAAAAATTAATCGCCTTAATAATTAGCCCCTTCAGTATTGTCAGCCACTTCTGAACCATTTCAAAGGGTTTTTCAAATAGGTTTCGGAAGTTTCTCAATCTGGATATATGCCATGAAACTAAACTAGCAATATTAGCTTCTGTGTCAAATAAAAGATTCAAGTTAAAGTGGCTATCAATTCGATTAACAGTGACATCAAAACTACTGCAATTACGAAAGGAGTCCAGAAATCACCGTGAATTCTCTCAGGCCCTCCAAAAGATGGCCCAAATATGAATTGATTGATTTCTGGTAGTGCCGATGACTTTTTGATTATGAAATATCAACTGGCATTACCACGACTACAAGCGAAGATTCGATGGATATGGAGGTTTCTCAAATTTTTTGCCGAATAAAAGTCTTTACTGGAATCTCTACGTCATTTTCCTGGTGTTTTGCAGTTTTCATTTTTTAAATACAGCACCTCACTACCATCTTCAGTTTGGTAGGTTATATTCATTCTCCTAAAAGAGGCAGACTGTCTGATGAAATGCTTAGCAGTTTGGTATTTTTAAAAGGAAATTCAGTGTATGATGAAAATCAGGTTTCCTAATCTTTTTAGCATCTCATCATTTTCTCTTATATATATATATATATATATATATATATATATATATATTTTTATATATATATATAATATATATATATATATATATATATATATATATATATATATATATATATATATATATATATATATATATATATATATATATATACATATAGACACTATATATAGAAATATATATAACGTATAATTTATAATCTCTAGTTTTAAAGTATCTAGATACATGTATCGGCGATACATGTATCGTTATCGGTATCGCCAAAGAAGGTAAACAAGTATCGATGTATCGATATCGCTAAAGTAAATTTTTGTGTATCGATGTATCGGTATCGCTTAAATTTTTGTATCGATGCCCCTCTTTATCATATATACCTCTTTCTATATATATATATATATATATATCTTCTATATATACTATCTTTGCTATATATATATATATATATATATATATATATATAACATATATAACCTTTACTACTCTCTCTACCTCTCTCTCTTTATACTAATATTACAAAAGCAGAAACAAATACGCATTGTTAACTACGGTCATGGTTGCCAATCTTACTTGACGAAATCCCCAGTGTAGTCTATTCTTAAATTAAATTAAACTATATATAAAATTATTAATATATATATATATATATATATATATATATATATATATATATATATATATATATATATATATATATATATATATATATATATATATATATATTGTGAACTGTATATATATATGTACTTATTGTACATATATATCTACCAGTTCTCCGGCTCCAACGAGCTTGTCATGTTCATGACAGTTGAGTTTCTTTTTTATATGTGCTAAAAAGGAAAAAAGAGAATTTTGGTTTTAACTTGTATATTGTTTATAGGGAATTAATCTGGAGAACCCGAAAGTGAAACTGCATGTCTTTCTGAATTAATGTTTGAAGATGCTGGACTGGATTGGAGAGAGTTACTAGTTTACGAAGCAAAGCGTGTGTTTATATCTCAAGCCTGATCAATTGTTGATGTTTGATTTTAACATCCGCGGATGCCGAAATGTTTGATATATCACCACACCTACTGCCACCTATATATATATATATATATGCTATATATATATACTACTATATATATATATATATATATATATATATATATATATATATATATATATATATACGCCTAATATATTTCGAGTTTAGCCACAATCAATTAATATATCCCGGACCTCCGACCTTAATAGAAGAAATTTTATGAATTATATTCATTTTGCACTAGTATCAATCATCTGAAGGAGTTGGTAGCGAAAATATCGAATTTTCTGCTCTGCTGAGTCTGTTTCTCTTTTGTGCTATATATTAGCCCGCGCTGCTATCCTCCCTCACTTATAACACTGGTTGGGGACAGGCCGTATTTTCCTTGCAAAGTTTACTCAAGCGTGGGTAAACAATTTTTGCCTTTCCACCAGCTAATAGGATCATCCTTATGTATCCTGGTCGTTTCTTGGTGATGGCGTTTCATCAATTTGCCTTCCTCCCTTTGGTAATGCGTGTTTCTTCACATCACTGCTGGACCTTAGAAATTATTGCAAATTCAGGTTTTATGTTAAGCTTTTGTTAAACAATTACGATCGCTAATACAAATCTAACATTGATATGTTAGAATGCATGAAAAAATTGTAACAGACCAGGTTACGTTTTGAACAGTATATGTACTTACTGTTGTTAGGGCGGAAGTTTGTTATTGTTAGTGGTTTATTCGTACGTATGGTGTGTTGGGTTTGTCGTTGTACATTATATTAAGTTCAGGTTATGTTATGTTGGTTATTAATGTAAAACGTTGTTACGTTTAGCTTATACTCGATGGTTAGTATAAAGAACTTATTTTTGTGTTATGTTTGAATAAAACTTTGCTATGTTTACAGTTATTCGTTGATCTGTATGATAATTAAACAAGGTTATGATAAATTCTTGTTAAATATTACTGTGTCAATGTAAAATTAACGTTAATATGCTAGAGATATGTTTGGAAAAAGTATGAATAGGTTACGTTTTGTATGCAGTGTTAGTTACTTTACAGGTGTTAAGTGTGGACCTTTGTTAATGCTAACAGTTTATTCATGCTTAAGTTGTGATAGATTCGTCGTTGTACATTATTTTCTTAGTCCATATGATGCTATGTTAGCTTATTATATGAAAACCTTGTTATGTTAGCATATATTCAATGGTTGATATATAAAGAACTCATTTTTGCGCTATGTTTATGATAGTCTAAATGCTACGTAAATCAGTTGTTGATGTAAAATTAACAATGATATGTTAGAAATATGCTTGAAAAAGTGTGTTACGTTTTGTACGCTATGCTAGGTACTTTACTGCTGTGGGTTTGGAACTTTATTAATATTAGTTCTTTATTCCAGCGTAGGTGTGTTAGTGCTATTGTTCACATTATATTTGGTTCTGGAAGTAATGCTGTGTTGGCTTTATTGTAAAAACTTCAATATTTACATTAACATATATCTTGGTTAGTATATAAAGAACTTATTTTTGTACTATGTTATTGTTGTTGTTGTTGTTGTCTAACGAGAATATATACCCCTTTTGAACTGATATGGTTCGTTCGTGCGTTGTATTCATATTTATTTTTTTGCTTCTGATTGGTTGAAAGAAGAATATCGTTACCTTTTAGATATATTTATATCATTCGATCATGAACATCACCGTTGTGTGAGCGCAGTATTCATTCTATACTCGATATACTCTTTGCGAAGACCTTGTAACCTGCTTTAATGTATCAATTACATTTTTCGTAAACGAATGGAAAGCAATATATTGCCTGTATTCCAATTGGAGGTGCAGGTAATAGCTTTAATCATATCGGTTGAAGAATTCCTCAAGATTATCGACAGCATTGAAGCTTGGGTAAAGAATGAGTATGTGTCATCTGAGACATCGCCTCCTGCTGAAATCAAAGGTGACAGCTTGAGAGGATATAATAGAATAGATGTTGCTTTCACTGCATCTGATAATGTTAAAAGTATTGATGTACGCAACTATTGGAAACCCAATGATGCTGACATTCATGCGTACATGTATAGGTTTCACTGTTCGGTCATCTGAAAATATAACAGCTTTGTTTGATATGAAAAACGACTTAAAGTCTCATCTTAAAGATATGACATACTCGAGGACTTAATTCATATAGCTCATGGTGTAATCTACGATATTTACACCGAAACATGTGGTTTCCCGTATAATGCAGTATACAGAAATGCCTTAATAACTATCACAGGATACATTTACTTCTCTCTAGCTAGGTACGAAATTGGCTGTTGAACCAAAATATGCAGAAAAATAGTTTAGTGCCGCATGTTGTATTTATGCCCACATCTATCAGTTTGGTGTTGAATCTCCTGGAAACATGAACTTGCTCAAATTTTCTAGATCTATATCACCCTGATTCGATAGATTCATATGTTTTCAAATAAAAACTTATGTCTTTGAATCTATTTATTTATTTAATGTTCTTTTTTATTGGAAATTATATGTTATACACCTGAAAACTTGTTTATGTATATGTACACTTTGTTGTTTAAGATGTTGGGTTTGGCTGTTTATTCGTGCAACCGTTGTGTGTTGAAATGTTATGTTCATAGTTTAGCTTTTACAGAGAATAAAAACTTTACTTTGTTGTCTTTACCCCTTAGGTATTATGCTAGTTAGGATGGGTTATGCTAAATTTTTTGTTAAATATTACTATGTTAATGTAAAAATTAACATTATGTTGTTGGTAATATGTTTGATAAAGTACAGAATGGATTATGTTTTTGTATGTCTTGTTAGTTATTTTACTATTGATAAGTTTGGACCTTTGTTAATGTTACCAGTTTATAAGATGTATCAGGTTTGTCGTTGTATATTATTCTTAGTTCTAACAATGTTACGTTGGTTTTATTAATGTGAAAACTTTGTTATGGTAGCATACTTTTCTACAAACTCATTCTATGAGTAATACACAGATTCTGTTGTTACTGTTATCATACCATATTGTGTAATTAACATCGTTATGTTAGTATACTTGACAAAGTGTGAATAGGTTACGTTTTGTGTGCTATGTTAGTTTACTTTACTGTTGTTAAGCTCGAAACTTTGTTAATGTTTAACAGTTTATTCGTGTTTAAGATGTGTGTAAGGTTTGTCTTTGTACATTATTTTCTTAGTTCGTATGATGATATATTGTCTTTATTAATGTGAAAATCTTATTCATGTTGCAGAGTATGTACTCAAATATGTATGATAATTAACAATATTGTATTAAATTTTGTTAAATATTCACAATCTTAATGAATCTTTCAGCGATATGTTAGAGAAAAATTGTAAGTGGGATTGCGTTTTTGTATGTATATTAGTTGGTTGCCTGTTGTTAAGTGTGAACTTTTGTTAGCGATTTTCCAGTTTATTCATGTTTAAGGTGTGCTAAGTTGTCGTTGTGGGTTATATTCCTAGTTCAGTGATGCTATGGTAGCTTTATTAATGTGAAAACTTTGTTACGTCAACATATATTAGTTGATAATGTTTGTATAAAGAACTGATTTTATGTTGTGTTCATTCAAATTAGTCTCACTCAAATAATGATTTGAATCAATAGGTCAATAGATTCAATAGATCAAGGATGGTCATGAGGGTAGCAGCCGGATGCAGGCTGGATGGTGGTTTTGATTTGCTGATTTACTGATTTACGGTATGTAAACGTTACAATTTTAGTAAAAATTTGACCTTAATCAATAGATCAATAGATCACGACTGGACCGGAGGATGGATTCCAGGCAGCTTGATTTGAAAGTGATTTACTTTACTTTAGGGTATACAAAGCATGAAAATTTTAGTAAGAAATTTGATCTTAATCAATGAATCTAATCGAACGACTGGACAGGAGGGAGGTTGGATAGTGGTTTAATTTAGTGATTTACTGCTTTAGGGTATATTAAAACATGAAAATTTTAGTAAAAATTTGACCTTAATCAATAGATCAATGGATCACGACTGAATAGGAGGGATGGTATGGGGGCAACATAAATTTAGTGATTTACTGCTAAGTATGTAAACTTGAAAATTTTAGTAAAAATTTGACCTTAATCAATAGGTCAATAGATCACGACTGGACAGGAGGGATGGTTTAGGCAACAGTTTGAGTGATTACTGCTTTAGGGTACATGTAAAACATGAAAATTTAGGCAAAAATTTAGGCGCAATCAATGATCCATAGATCACAGATGGTCAGGAGGAGGTTGAATGATGGTTTGATTTAGTGATTTACTGCTTTAGGGTATGTAAAAACTATATAAATAATTGTAAAAGTTATAAACAACAATAGACATTCTTATTTATTTATTTGTTATTGGTTATTTTCTTAATGGGTCTGAAACCATTATTTTCGAAATCAGACTCAATAACATATATAAAGACACCAACATTGTTGTTATACGAATGTTTATTAACAAGCCCTTACAGGGATCGTTTTTCGACTCAGATTCCTTCGGAAATCGAATCTTCGGCTGCTAATAATAATAATAATACTAATAATAACCAACAAAGCATGTGTGTGTATGCGCACGCGCGCTCACGCGCTGACGTAATCTCGTCTCAAGAGTTACGTCATCACTCGAAGCCTAACTCTCGTTGAGTAACTCAATCAGGTTTGGAAAGCCAAAGAGTCACCTACAGCAGAAGACAACTATGGCTACATGCTCTCAGGGTGGCCTATACTTATCTACAGGCAGAGTTACGGTTTCACGATTCTGCACTCTGTAGATTATATTCCAGAGTTTCAAACCTATATATCTCTATTCAAAAATATCCGAGAAAATGTGGCCCACTCGGAAAGTAGAGGGTATACTACTACTATATATATATATATATATATAAATATATATATATATATATATATATATATATATATATATATATATATATATATATATATATATACTATCTCTATGTATATATATATATATATATATATATATATATATATTATATATATATACTATATATATATATATATGTATATATATATATGTATATATATATATATATATATATAACCATCTTTCAGGATAACCACTAGAGATCTAAAGAAAATACACATGTGCCGACTGCGGTCAGGGTTGCCAGCCTTAATTGACAAAAATTCCCAGTCTAAGCTAGGCTATGCACTCTATCATCTAAATTATTGATAAAAATGCTTTCCCCCATCATAAAAAGCCTATATCTTAAACATAAGAGCTTAAACAAGCATTTTAAAGTCATATTTGTTTTTTTTTTCGGCCGTAAAATGCTAGAATTATGTATTTTAGTTGCTGAAGCATTTTTTTATGTTAACAGTGTATTTTTAAGTGGATTATAGCTGTCACTTATATATAGCAATATTGCTCAAGATTTCGAGTCTTTCGTAAAGAATAAGACTTTTAGTGGCTAAATTCTACTAGAGAGATAAATGCTTTTTCCAACAGGCCTAACAGTAAAAATGAAATCTCAACATTTTTTATAGCGTTTCATATCTCGATCCAAATAACTGACACATCTTGAAACATAAATCTTTTGTGGTACATATAACTGACAATATATTGCCATTGACATTGAACATTTAACAAAATGATTTTAATTTAACAGGATAACAGGTTAGATGAAAAAGTCTTAGTTACTAAGATTAGCATTAGCTGTAGACTTTAAATGAATAAAATTTAATATAATATTACCATCTCTCTCTCTCTCTCTCTCTCTCTCTCTCTCTCTCTCTCTCTCTCTCTCTCTCTCTCCTCTCTCTTCTCTCTCTCTTTATATTTAATTATTATTTATTAATTATTATTATTATTATTATTATTATTATTATTATATTATTAATTATTATTATTATTATTATTATTATTATTATTATTATTATTATTATTATTATTATTATGTAAAATAAACTCTGGCTAATAAAGATTCTAAATATGCTTGTTTCAAACTCCTTACTTTGCTCATAATATGTATGTATGTATGTATGTATGTATGTATGTATGTATGTATGTATGTATGTATGTATGTATGTATGTATGTATGTATGTATGTATGTATGTAAAATAAAATATGAGAAAGTTGTCCAGATAATTTAATGTCAATTTTGAGTTTGATCACTTAGAAAAGATTTGTTTCTAAGCAGCAAATATCATAGTTGCTAGTTGCAAGAGTTTAAATTCACTAGTTCATTGATTTTAGTGTATATAGTTCACTAGTTTTAGCCAACAATAGAATAAAAGCTGAAATTGATTAGAAGACTAATTTCCTTAAGATGTATACTAAACCTTTTTCTCGAATGAATCGATATTATCGCTGTTCCCTATTTCATAAGAAAGAGTATACCACTTGGCAATTAGATCGTGGGAGAAGAAATTCTATGCTATATTGGTTTGAATTCGCTTATGAGAAAGTATACTGTATATGCCCATTGTTTCGTGTTACATCATTAAAATCGAATCTAAAGAATTGCCTATAATCGATAGTATCAAGTTTATTTAGTATTTTGAACACTAAAATTAATTTTCCATTCAATCTTCTTGTCCCCAAAGAATGGATATCTAGTTTACGTAGTCATTACTCTTATGACTTATCTCTTAATTTTGGTATTGATTTGGTTGACCTTCTTTCAATCCTTCAATTTTTTCTACCTTTTTTTTTTTTAGGTATGGAGTATGGACTCCAAAACTGTACTGCGTATTCCAGATGAGGTTTAACTAACATTTTATATAGAGCAGGGGTGTCAAACTCATTTACCGTGGAGTGCCACACTGACTACATAAC
>JABUQX010105651.1:22500-29750 GCA_015478945.1 Trachelipus rathkii
GATTTAATTTCAATAGAAATAAAAAAATTAGAATAATAACATCATAGCAAGGCTACTCTGTTTCAAATTTCTACATTATAAAAATGTCAACAAAAGATCATGTTTCAAACATGTTTCTTTTATTTCTGATGTAATATATTATCATTATTACAAATAACACTCTTTAGTGTTGCGGTTTTATTGTGTCATAGACTATAAGCCCTATTTTAAGATTTTGAACTCAGATATAGGGCCTAGGGTTAAAAATAATACTTAATCGAACTTAAAAAAATTTTTGTTTACAAATTATATTTCGCGTGACGTCACGATTCTCAAAAAATCCAAAAAAATCCAAAAAAATCAAAAATTTATTTTTTTCTCAAAAAATCCCCAACCCTGATTCAAATGCTTTATTCCTGAATAGGTATAGTACAATTATAGATTAACAATATAATAAATAAGCTCTACACAACTAAATACACCAGATATAATGTGATAGCTGTTCACTGCTCGGAAAAGGGCCCGGCCGCTGGGTAGGGGGGAAAGCAACAGTTCTTTCCAACCAACCCCAATGGTTAACACCAGGGCTGCGGAGCCGGAGCCGGGAGCCGGAGCCGCTAGGTTTTGGGTGGAGCCAGAGCCGGAGGCGAAACTTTTTGAGGGACTGGAGCCGGAGGCGAAATTTTGGGGGATCTGGAGCCGGAGCCGGAGTCGGAGCCGAAATTTTAAGGGGACCTGGAGCCGGAGCCGGAGTCGGAGCCGCAAAAAAAGAGGCTGCTCCGGCTCCGGCAAATGCAAAATTAAATAATTATTAATTTTATTACTGCAAGAGTTATATATATATATATATATATATATATATATATATATATATATATATATATATATATATATATATATATATATATATATATATATATACAACATATATTTATAACTGCTAACTATGCTGCTGCTGCTCTTAACAATATATATATATATATATATATATATCTTAATAATTGAGGAGATCACCTCCAATTCTTATATTCCAATATTTTAATTATATATATATATATATATATATATATATATATGCTGCTATATATATATATATATATATATATATATATATATATATGCTATATCTCTGCTCTATATATTTTTCCAGAAATTTGATTATGTATATTTATTATTCAATAATAAAAAGGTTCGGGTACTTCTATAGATAACTTTAATTAATTGAGTTTAATATCCTTAGAAATCATGTCCACTAAACCAAAATCGAAAACACCTAATGTATTTGGATATATTACTCACTCTGATGATAAAAATACTTTTATTTGTTAATATGAAATAGTTACTACAGTTGATGGGAAACAGTGAGTTCGATCATGCACAAAAGAGTCTACCTAACTACCAGTTACTTATGGGGTCACAATACATATACTGATCCTTTAAATTAATGTGACATTTAAAACGCTATCATCAAGGATATTGCTGCAATTGTTAAAAATAAAGGTGAAGCTAAAGTATTGGATTAAACCTTTAATTTCAAAAACTCAGACTAAAGTGGAAAGCTTTTTCAGTTGTCATAAACTTGTTCTGTCTATGTTAAGTGAAAATTCAAAATACGATTATTATGGTTGTTAAAGATAGTGACCCATTAGCTTTCTTTGCATGACCAGGATTTAAAGCACTGTGTGGAGACATGGCTTAGAAACTGGAATTCCCTTTAGACTGGAAAAATATTTCTAAAATAGTTCTAGAAGAAGAAATAAACAAAAAAATAAACTTAAAAATTGCATAAAGGGACGCTTTGTGCATTTAAAAATGGATGCTTACACATGGGCAAACCTAATTTATTTTGCCAATAATTTTATATATGTGGACGAAGATAAAAACAATATTTCTAAAACGTTAGCAGTAAAAGAAAAAAATACTCAACATTTCAGCGAATATATTCAAGAATTTGTTACTTACATCTTATACTTTTTGAGAAAAAGCTGCCAACGCTCCGGCTGTCGCATCACTACTAACGCATCAAACATGATCAGTACGATTGAAAAATTAAATAAGGACAATGAGGGTGAGGAATAGGAAGCTGGTAAATGTGATACTGATTTTATTGAATGTCAAAACGAAGAACAGTTGTTAGTAGTTGGAACTTGATAAAACTATGAAAAGACTATGTTCCGATAACGTTAACATTGCACACATGAGATGTGGAGTTCATACTTTGCAGTTAGCAGTAGCAGTGCGTGATGGTCTCCACAATACTCAGAGCAGTCAGGGCGAGACAAATAGCAAAAGCAGCACGTACCCCAAAATTAATGAAAGTTCTAAGAGAATCAAGCTGCAAAGTGGCAATCTTAGGTCAAGAGACAAGATGGGAAGTACATGTCTTTATACTCTAAAGGCCTGCTAAATTATAGTAGTGTAGTATGATAGCTGCCCCGGTACTTCCACGAACTTTCTCTACTCCGACAGTCAGTGAGACAAATCGAAACACTCGAAGAATTATTAAACACCCATACTTTACAACAAAAATATTCAATCAGAAGACTTGACTGCAAAAAAATTTTTATAGAGAGAACGGATTTTACCAAATCACAAATAAATTCCATGAAAAAGAAGGAAAGAATGTTAACTGAAAATAAATATTTTTGTCGACAATCTTTGTTTAAAATGAAGATCTTATATTTAAAGCTAGGAGTGTTCTTTGTGAACTAGGACTTAAAATGAATAACGCTATCGAAAAGAAATCTGGGCCGGAGTCAGATAGTTCAGCAGTTTCAGGAATCCTCGCTTGTAGAATTCAGGTGAAGATGAAGAAGTCAAATTTTCCAGAGATAATAGGAAAAATTGGAGCATGCAGAAAACGATTGAAAAAAACTAAAAAGATAATCTACTAGTAAAAGACATTCACAACCTAAATATCTTCTAGAAAAATAAAAAGGTAGAAATTCCATAAGTCATTAGATGGAATAATGAAAATCGACCGAAAATCAAATATCAGTTTAAGAGGCAATCAATTGCTATCCTAAAATTTTGCAAGATGCCCCTTGCACAATTACAGCTTTGCCTCCTTTTTCAAGTGAATGTTGAGCTTATTTTCTGCTTTAAAAATAATAAAATCGGATCTAAGGACATCGTTAAAGGAGGATTTTATTCATGGTTTTATTTTTAAGAACAACTGTTATGAATAAATTTATATTACATACATGGTCGGGCTGTTCAAAGAGAAATTATTTTTAAAAGTTAGGAAGAAAATGAATTATATATATACCAACCCATATATAACTTATATATATATATATATATATATATATATATAATAACTATTGCTGCTATATGCTAACTTATTCTCATTCTTAACCTGATATATATATATATATATTTATACAGAGGTGGGCATCGTTACTCAAAAAAGTAGTTCCGTTATCGTTACTCCGTTACTGGAAAAAAGTAGTTCCGTTATCGTTATTCCGTTTCTTTGAAAGGAAAAGTAACGAAGCGCCGTTACTCCGTTACTTTTAGCTTTTGACTATGACATTAATTACGGTACCTTAGGTAATTTATAGGTTTGTGTATATTAAATTTTCATAATTATCATTATTATTAAAAAACATACCCTCATGTAAGACCCTAGCGCACTCAAAACTTTGTCCCTTTACATTCACCAACGATTTGATTGCACCATCCACCTTCCTGCCATTCACAACTCTCCTTCTACGCTCTGCATCATCCGTTTCCGTTTCATCCCACATATATACTAAATATTTAAACTCAGACACTTGTTCCAGCTGCTCACCATCTAACATAACTTTACACCGAGGACTGCCCTCACTCACAACCATAACCTTATTCTTATCTACGTTTATCTTCAAACATCTCCTTTTACACACCCTGCCAAATCTCTCTACCAATCCTCTCAAACTCTTTTCAGATTCACCGCACAAAACCAAATCATCCGCATATTATAAGTAGACAACACTCCATTCTCCATCATTCTAACAACATCTCCTCTCACCCCCACCTCTAATTCTTTCATAACCCCATCCATATACAAATTGAATAACCAAGAAGACAACACATCCCTGCCTCACTCCGCAATTAAAAAAATCACTTTCAATGACATTTATTCTTACACACGCTTCACTATCACCATACAGACTTTTGATTCCATTCAGAAGCTTATTACCAACACCATATATCAATAAAACTTTCCATAGAGCTTCCCTATTAATCATATCATACGTCTGTTGCATATCCAAAAAACCTAAATACAATTTTTCTTCTCTTCTCCCTCATTTTCTCAATCATTTGTTTCAATGTAAAGATTTGATCCACACATCCTCTACCCCTTCTAAACGCACTTTGTTCTTCACAATCAGTCCTTCAGTCACTCGAGGCACTTTTTCGACCAAAATACCAGTATATATCTTCCCTACTACACTCAATAAACTAATTCCCATATAATTCTTACAGTTACCCTTATCTAAGGGTACTATTACTGCTAACAACAATCCCTCGAAACTATACCCTCCATAAATGCTTTGTTACACAACTTCCAAATCCAATCAATCACCATCTCGCCTCCATTCTTGATCATTTCACCGGTAATTTCATCTATACCTGCAGATTTACCATTCTTCAACTTTCTCGCTCTACCCATTACCTCCTCCTTACTAATGACCTCATCTCCAAAATACCTATTCCTTCTTGCACCATTATACACACACATTCATTATCACTTCTTCATTACTCCCAATGTTATGCAGATTTTCGAAGTGTTCCCACCATACATACATACATACTTTTGATTCCATTCAGAAGCTTACCACCAACACCATATATCAATAACACCTTCCATAGAACTTCCCTGTTAATCATATCATACGCCTCTTGCATATCCAAAAAACCTAAATACAATTTATTCTTCTTCTCCCTCATTTTCTCAATCATTTGTTTCAATGTAAAGATTTGATCCACACATCCTCTACCACTTCTAAACGCACCTTGTTCTTCACCAATCAGTCCTTCAGTCACTCGACGCACTCTTTCGACCAAAATACCAGCATATACCTTCCCTACAACACTCGATAAACTAATTCCCCTCTAATTCCTACAGTTACCTTTATCCCCCTTCCCCTTATATAAGGGTACAATTACTGCTCTCCACCAATCCCTCGAAACTATACCTTCCATAAACGCTTTGTTACACAACTTCCAAATCCAATCAATCACCATCTCGCCTCCATTCTTGATCATTTCACCAGTAATTTCATCTATACCTGCAGATTTACCATTCTTCAACTTTCTCGCTCTACCCATTGCCTCCTCCTTACTAATGACCTCATTTCCAAAATACATATTAGTTCTTGCACCATCAAACCCACACACATTCACTATCACCTCTTCATTACTGCTAATGTTATGCAGATTTTCGAAGTGTTCCCACCAAACTCTAGTCACATTCATTTCATCAGTTACGAAAGCACCATCCCTATTCATTATTCCATGCAGATTCCCCTTATATATATATATATATATATATATATATATATATATATATATATATATATATATAGATTTTTTATTGGAATCTTCTTCCTCTTATATATATATATATATATAACTCTTTGCTCTTACATATATATATATATTTTTAAAAGAGTTTTTTATCTTGACCGGGGTGGTCAATTGGCTATCAAGTTATCAACATTAAAAGAAAGTCGAACAAAATGTAACGGACTTAAAAGTAATGGAGAAGAAAAAATAACGGAACTTCTTTGGTGCGTTGCATGAAAGAAAAGTAACGAGTGCGTTACTCCGTTACTGAAAAAACTAGTTCCGTTAGTAACGGAGTAACGGATCGTGCCCACTACTCTGTATGAAATATATATATATATATATATATATATAACCTTATATTTAACTATATATATATATATAACTCATATATATATATATACATACATATATATATATATATATAACCTTATATAACAATATATATATATAGCTGCTGCTGCAAATGCTGCTGCTTATATTCAAGATTAAGAGATAAAATCTGTTTTGAATAAAATTATGTTACATATGTTCAGGCTCATAGTTCAACGAGGATTATTTTAAACTTTAGAATGAATCTAAAATATGATTTTTATTCTTTTTTAGGAAAAAAAATAATAAAATTATATTACGTAACTGTACAGGCAGTTCATCGTTCAAAGAGGAATTATATTAAAATTTAGGAAGAAAGTGAATGATTCCTTTTCTGTATTTCTTAAAATTCTTATTTTTCTATAAAAATATTTTCTAAGTTTTAAATTCTAAGCTAATAAAGATGTCATTAACAAACAATTTAATTTCATCATACCCTCAAATTGTATCAGAATTAATGATTTTATTATATAAATGGAAAAGGAATTATAACTAAGGGTCGGAGCCGGAGCCGGAGTCGGAGCCGAACAATTTTAAAATGCCGGAGCCGGAGCCGGGTAATTTTAAAATGCTGGAGCCGGAGCCGGGTAATTTTAAAATGCTGGAGCCGGAGCCGGAGCCGGAGTCGGGTAATTTTAAAATGCTGGAGCCGGAGTCGGAGCCGGAAAAAAATTTGCAGGCTCCGCAGCCCTGATTAACACTACCATTAATAATAATAATAATAATAATAATAATAATAATAATAATAATAATAATAATAATAATAATAATAATAATAATAATAATAATAATAATATTAATAATTATAATAATTGTAATAATTATAATAATAATAATAATAATAATAATAATAATAATAATAATAATAATAATAATAATAATAATAATAATAATAATAATAATAATGTTACTTATTTTTTAGGGAAAAAGATAATATGGAAGGTCTCATCAACGTTTACCTTGGGAAAGTCGGCAGAAATATAGAGAAATATAACATTGAGCTTCCAGTTACTTCACAGACTCGCGTTTCCGACGTGATTGAAACATCTTTGAACATGTTTGGCTTGAATGACGAGAATCCCGATGATTTTAGACTAGTAGAAGTTATCCTGGACAGTAGCGGGCTTATTATTACGCGTAGTACTTTATTCTGCACTTTTGCAATTTGAAAATCAGTGTACTTGTACTTGTAGAGCCTTTTGTACTTAGTACTTTTATTTTGTACTTTTAATTTTAGCATTATATAAAATGAATAATTAGGAACCGTTTATTCCAATGCATCTTACTACGTATTGTTATTAAAATTACTCATATATGTATTCTAAATAAATTTCCATTTATGAATA
>JABUQX010105652.1:2500-5000 GCA_015478945.1 Trachelipus rathkii
ATATAGTATATATATATAATATATATATATTATATAATACTACATATATAATATATATATATATATATATATAGTATATATATATATATACTATAATATATATATTATATCTATATATATATACTATATATATAATAGTATATAATTATATATAGTATATATATGATATATACACAAGGAAGAAAGAAATGACTTCTGGTATCGTAAATATCGCTAAGAACAAATACTGATAATAGAAGAAACGAATTTGTGATCATACGAAAATTTGGGAAACGACAAAGTTATGTTGTATCTAATTATCGAAATTTAAATTTTTCTAGTTTATTTTTACTGAGAGTTTCTAAGTTTGTTTTATACGTGAGTAGCTTTATCTATTATATTTTTTAGTGATTGAAACTATTGTTAACGTTTATCGAACATGTATGGTAACGTTGCCGAACAAGTGTAGTAACGTTTAATATGGTAATTTAATATGTAGTACTTTCAGAGTTGACGGTAGCTGAAAAAAAACTGCTTGTCAATTTCTTGAAGTACAAAACAATAATTAGGACAATTCTCATTATAACAAAATAACATAAAATTATTACTACTAACGACTTTCTATGTACTATAAAATACAAAAGCATAATAAATAATAATAATAATAAATAATAATAATAATATATGAATATAATAATAATAATAAAAAATATTAATAATGATCGGATTCAATAATAAAAGTCATAATCGATTTTTCAGTAATATACTAACTACGAAAAAATAATAATAATAATAATACATAATAAGCTTAATAAAAGAAATTATGCATAAATATAATAATGGATAAATAGTGATCGGAGTATGGGAGAATAATAATAAAATTTTAGAAAACTGTGGACGTAAATTATTTGAAGAATGAGTCGACTTTTTAAATAAAATTGCATTGAAAGAAGGACAATTTCCTTAAAATAAAATTTGTTCTTGTTCTATCTCATATCTCACTTTCACAACAGAAAGCGAGGAAAATGATGATAGAACGAAACAAGCGAGTGTTTAACATGGATCTACTTTAAATAATACAAGACAGCGGTGACTTCTGTCTGGGGTCACTACTACTCGCTCTACCACCAGGGAATAACTACAATATAATAGTAACTACTATAATGGTTACAATGATACTAACATGCACGCAGATCTGATATGATAACGCAACATTAAATTTTCCACAAAATTTTGAGAAATTCGTAAGACTTTGATCAATTAATTTTATTATTTCACGGCAAAAATTTGTATGTATATATATATATATATATATTATATATATATGATATATATTATACTATATAATATAATATATATATTATTTTTTTTGTATAAATATATATATATATATATATATATATTTTATATATATATATATATATATATATATATATATACTATATATAACAAATCGACCAATGGTTTGAAATCATAAAATATATAATTTATGATTTCCATAATTAGAATGTCCTATTTATTCCAAAATTATCCATTCTCCGCAGGTTGTTGTCACGGGTTTGTGGCTATGGGTTTTGTTTATATGATTTTATATTTTGTGGAATTAAACCAATCCAATCAATAAAGAATAAGAGGCAGTGCTTTTATTCATGATATCCATTCAAAGACGTGATGCCGAGTGGCAAAGAAGAAATTTTCGTCAACTGGCGACCTTGCCAGGAAATTTTTCGATTTCTCAGATTTTTGACAAATTTTCAATGTTATTTGTATACGCAGATATTTATAGACAACTTACATTTTTTCATTACAAATTTAAAGAAAATTTAATATTTTTCACTGACGATGCAGTAATGTGCGACCTATATTATTTGATTAAGAATTTCAATTTTTGTTGTAGTAACGTTTTTTCTTTTTATTACGTGATTAATATGGAAAAATTTACAATTTTAACTTCTACGTTTTTACTTACTTTATTTTTTTTATTTTTTTTTATTTTTATTTTTATTTTTATCTTTTTCAATTTAGCGTTTCGTTTTATTTTTTAATGAATTTTTATTGACAATTTTTTACTTTCCCTTTTTACCTTTTATATTTTGACTTTTAGAATTTTTACTATTGGAATTTATTATCCAAATTTTTACTTTTCGATTTTTTTTCGCAAACTTTACAAATAAGTTTTTACATTTGAAGTGTGCGATTTTACAGTTTGTATGTTTAAAAAAAAATAGTTTAAGGGGTGTTTGTTCAATATAGTGTGTGACAATATTAATACTTTTATTTACGCCGAAAAAAGAGTACATAAAAAGAAAAGTTCAAAACCTCGTAGATTCTCCATTCCTAAGCATTGAAAACTGGACACTATTTTTAAAAACGAAAGAGAAAAAAAGCGATCTTGAAAGTTGTCCAACGCGAATGTTACAAGTTTTTGCGATGGAAGCAAACTTGCAACAATCGTAGGCTGGACGGATTAGTTCAGGATCTTACGGACTATTCTATAAAAAATATCGTGATCTTATATATA
>JABUQX010105653.1:0-12500 GCA_015478945.1 Trachelipus rathkii
TAAGTAAAAGGTGTGTGTGTGTTTAAATAATAATAGTCCTACACCAGTCGTGACTAGAGGAAAAAAGCAAATTCTGGCTTTGTAAGAATAAAGTAGTAAATGTTACGGACAGGCTTGTAAAAACATCATAGATGAAGATAGTGTTGTTTATACTGATCAATACTAACAAAATGAGAAAATGAATGCTAATAAAAATACAAAGTCCGAATAAAATTTAAAGCTCAAAGATAATGTTTTAGTGAACAAGTGTGGTGTTTTTATGAACTGGGGTGTGTGTGTGTGTGTGTGTGTGTGTGTGTGTGTGTGTGATGTGTGTTAAATAAGTAAGATTCATAGGAGTAAAATCACTGGAGGTTATATATTAAAAATAACTATGAGATAATATATAGGTAAATAATAAATTTAATAATAATAATAATAAATAGAATAATAATGAAATAATAATAATAATAATAATAATAAAGAATCAGAATTATTTTAACAAACTTCCAAATAATTTTAAGTATAACAGCCGGTGAATAAATGTGTTGAAAACCTTTATTAATTAAAAGACAATAAAATGTTTTAATAAATAGTCCCCATTTATATTAAATATGATGTAAAGCAAGTAGAAAGCAGTAAAAAGACAAAGACCTACTAATCCCTGTTAATCCCTACTAATCCTCTTGTTGCTAAGCAAAAACGATATTAATTTTACTGTTTTATTTGCTTTTGAGGTCTGTAAAGTATATGTTTTGTAATAAAATTAAAAACTAATTTAGTTAAATAAAATTAGTTTATAATGAACAGGCACTCGATGTTTTTCTTCCTTAGTGTACAAATTTGTAAAAATTTATAAATAAAAAGTATAGAAAAAACAAAAGATAAAAAAGATATAAAAGAAAACGATGTTTAAACAAAGTAAAACATGAGAAAGCAGTAAAGCAGTAAACAAAGCCTTACTAATCCCTTGTTGCTAGGCAATGAAGGTAATTTGATTACTGATTTACTGAGCTTTAGGGGTCTGTAAATTGTATGTTTTTAATAAAAATGTTTGAGTAGGGAAATTAAATGGCTGACTCATAGTATAGAAAACGGTATTTTTAAAGAAAGAAAATACAAAATGAATGTGTTTCACTTTATGAGGTTTACTTGATATAACTACTGAATATTTATCGTTCGGCGGTAATATTTGCGCGCCTGCGAGCACACGGCGGTTTTTCGCGGCGGGGTGACGCACTGCGGGCGCGACATAGACGGTTTGCGCCGAGTCTGATGCTAAGAGAACGTTTTGCTACAGAAATCACATATCTTTATTGTGATGTGTCATATTGTTACTAATGTTGTGATATGGGTATGTATTTAAACCTAATGGTTGCTCTGGAAGAACTAATTGATAGGATAATGTATTTAGGCCTAACGATAGTAGGTACCTAATTGTGATCGTCGTATGAAAAAAACCTCGTGTATGTGGAATATAACTCAAGAACCTGCGTGAAATATATAAAAAGATTGAAATGTATCGTCATAAACAGATAAAATACGTAAAAAGGGCTAGAAAGGTGCTGAGATATAAGAAATCGAGACGGCGCGGGCGAAAAGGACGAATGTGAACGCACGTGAGGCTGCGGTGCGCGCCAGGATCCTTGGAGGTTGGTCCAATCGCGGTCAGACTCGAAAAACGCTTCTACGGAACCCGAAAACGCATAATTTGCGCTCAAAAAACGGCTTAATAACGCCAAATATCAATGTTGGGCAAATTTTTGTTTGCTCGTTTTGAACATTCATGCACTTGCAATAGACCTGCCGCTATCCAGTGGATATCCCACACTAATACTGACTCATGTACAACCTGTAAACTATTATTAAGCTCGCCCAGAAACTGACGTATAATGTAACGCCTGCTTGTAACGAGTCTGCGTAACGACTTTCAAATAATTTTAAAATGTAACGATGTAACGTTCTCATATTCGAGTCTCCTTTTTTCTCTTTCAATAACCGTTACCTCTCCCCCTAACACAATTTCATGTAACGGGTGCCTCTCTCTCTTCTCTCTCTCTACTCTCTCTTATATCTATTATAATTAATATATTATAAATATATATATATATACTCATTAGACGTTTATCTATATACCTATACTATATATAATATGATAATATAATAGCTATACTATATATATATATATACTCAGAAGCTGGGCAGTTTGTCGCAGACACCGGAAGTTGCGGCCTAATGGCCGCACTATCAATTAAAGCCGCATAGGCGGAGACCATTTTTAAAATGTCGGACTAAGTATGAGGCCGCCACAGCCAATTTCTCTGCGCATTGAAGGAAAAACAAAGCATTTTTTTTAACCCTTAAAGTTAGATACTTTAGAAGCATGGGTGACTTGTATCATTCATAAACAACGCAGTGTATCAAACGTTTGTATACTAGTATACTACTTCTCACTCATGATATAATATTATATTATGATAATATAAATATAAATTATATCACATATATATATATTATTTAACCAAATATCAGAGTAATACTGTATAATATAATTATATTATATATTATATGTATAAGATAATTAACGCTACCTATATTATTTACCTGGTATAGTATAATAATATACCCGGGTATACCTATATATATGTATAATAGATAGCTATATGTATATATATATACTCTATATACCTATATATATTATTATAGTTAGTATATTATATATATAAATATCTAATAGCTATATATATGTTAACAGTATATATAATATTGTAGCATATGTAAACAATTATATAACTTACTATATATACTTAAATATCCAGATATATTAATATAACTACTTTATTATTCATGATAATATGATACGATATTAATATTATATTTATTAAGTATAAATTTTTATTTATAATATAATATATATATATATCTATAAATTAAGTATTTATATATAACACTAAAATATATTAAATTATATACTTTTGGCCTAGTAATATAATATATACTACACTTATTTATGTATACTTTATTATGGACTCATATTATAGTAAAGAATTTGTTTTGTAAACTAGCTTTAAATAGCCCGTGGATAATTGGTCAGCGGAAAGTATCTCCTGTATGGTTCTGCCCCAAGTGGAGCAGGTGCGAGGAAATTTAGGCCGATAGCAGGCCCCTGCTTCAGCGTGAGCGTAGTCGAATGCTTGGCCCACCGTAAAGCCGTGGTTCGCAATCCTAGTAACGCGGGCTTTTCCAATCGAGAAGCATGAGAAGAGTGATTTTGTTTGTGAATAGACTGTTCTGTTGTATGTGTTGGCTATGGTTGTAGTGAAGTGTGTGTATTGAGATTAATTAGTGTAATACACTATTCCGTAAACTCCAATACGTAAATCATTGCACAAAATCTCCTACTAACGACAAATTTTTTTGTGTGTCCGTTCACGTGGCCCAAGAACGAAAACCGAACCTATACTGATGAGGGAATTACCGTATTCTTAATGGTGAGCAACGCTTCGCCTTACGCACGCAAACGTGAACATCATATATAGTATATTCATATAGAGTAGATATTTATTAAATATAACTAATAAAACTATATATATATATAGGGTACGTACTATATATATATATATACTGTAACTGATGATAACGTATTTTAACTAATTAGTTGATAGTATGATATGTTAAAGCCTAGTTCACGCAAACTGTAGTCTCTTTATACTGACCGAATAAAATGTAGGGTCGCAATTTGGCTCTGAAAATTTTGCACTTCGGCTAGAGCCGGCTCGTGCTGGCATGTGGCTTCGCCTGCGAGAGCAACATGCGGCGAGCAAGGGACCTTAGAGGGAAGAAGGAGCGTGCTAGATTTTAGTTTACGTGTGTTTTACATTGCAAAGAATTAATAAAAATAGTCGGTTTTTTTTCTTCTTATAAAAGCATGCTTTTATTAATTATCGCACTAAAGTTTACTTTGCCAATAAATTTAGAGAAACAGGCCTGGCCGGAAAAGTCGCAGGCGTAAAGGCGCATAGGCGCATAGGCGCATTGAGGTTGACAAAAATATAGGCGCTAGCGCACTAAGGGCTCCGTGTCGGTATAGCCGCAGGCACGCACTCAAAAAATCATAGGTGCCGCGCCAGCTCTATATATATAGTAATATAATAGTATATATATATAAGTGATAGTATATATAGTAATTATTATATATATATATACTGAATATATTATATATATATAGATTAAGCTATTAATATATATATTTTGTAAAATTATTTAAACTAAATGCAAAGAAGTGGTGAACGGGGCCTGCTTCGTATAGAAAATAAAATAGACCTTGTCATTACATACGCTGAATTATTGGCATCTAGCACTTTATGCGATTAGATGTGTGATATACTAATTAATATTAGATATTATTCTGGGAGGCTATATGTATATATTTATTGAGTATATGATATATTATTATAATAATATATATAAAAATAAAAAAAAATAAAAAATAACAATTAGATAAAATGTATATTGCCTATAATTAAAATTATTAAAATTTCTAATAGTAGTAGTATTACCTTCATTATAACACCATAATATAATAACATAAAACTTCTATGGTTTATAAATAGAGTAATATAATTTGAGATATATGCAGGAGTGGGTGGGAAAATATTATCTGAAGCCGTGTACATCCTCAGTTCTACAGATACTAGTTTCACAGAGGAAGAGTATCATTGAAGTGCCCATCTCTCCCCATCCCGTCCATGGTGGGTATCGGTATAGGCGGGTAATCACATATATTGAGTAGTAATATTTAAAAATAATACTATCATATATATATTTTATTTTATTTAGTTTGTTTTTCTCTTGACGTTTTTTTGTTTCAAATTTACTATAAAATTTTGTTGTGAATCCGAATATAATTTAAGTGAATAAATGTTGAGATATGCTCCTGAGATATCCTTTGATTCTTGTCCATGAGATAATTTATGATATAATTATCTCGCTGGTGGAAATATACTCTTACCTTAAAAAAATAAAATAACATATATAATCTTTATATTAGAAGGTTATGTGGTGAATTTTTATTACGATTTTCTCTCTCTCTCTCTGTTATAACATGTAGACTTATTAGAACTCTATAGTTTCACTCACACTCTCTATATATCTCTTTGAATTTCGAACAGGCGCTCGCATAATATTAATCGGTGGCTTTGCGACAAGGAAGGCGAGAAAAAGAACGCTACAAATGAAAAAAAATCAATAAGTAAGCTATGCTCACCATGATAGTTCACGACTAATATAATACTATGGATGAAAATCTCAAAGTGAACGCAGCACAAATAATTCGCTTCATAAGATACGATGACTGTGCTAATTTTAAGATATGTAGAGTACTGTATAATGGTAATGAAAGATAGATTATAAAGAGATCATTCTGAATTTTGCAGATAATATAGACAATAGAGTATTTAAATTGTGCGCAGTGAGTGATAGGTGGAAAGCTCATCGGTAAATACTACTTAGAAGAGACTCATCTGTTAGTTCACACAAGCAATATACATCAAGTATAATATAATGATTCTGAGCTGGACTAGGTGCTCAACCACAAAAGAGAGCTGTAAGATTACACATGCTTAAACATGAAAATATAAAATTTTTAAATGTTCTGAGTGTGGCTATTGGTGTAATTCAGAAAGGAAACTTAAAGACACAAATGCTTACGCATTTCAACATATTAAAATTATTGCACTAAAAATGGTTCTGAGTTGTCGCACTATGAGATGTACATCAGTAAAGGAAAACTTAATAGACACTTGATTAGCACTCATACAAATATATAAACTTCATTAACATGCAAAATTTTCTGTGCTTTCCATCTTGAAATACAGTATCTGTCCCTATTTGCTTTTTCTAACCTTAGAAGAATGATATAAGATAAGGTATTTAATGTTCTGAGTGTATGTTTATGAGTCTCTTTATACTACAAAGAGACAACTTAAAGTTTATCTCATGATTAAACATGAAAATTCACGAGGCTATATTATTTAGCTCGCTTCATTGTTATGATTGTGCTGAGTAGGTATATTATAAGAGAAAAAGCGACTACTCATAAAGAAAGAGATAATCGTTATAACACCATTCGCTGACGGGCATAGATAATATAATACATTATTTAAAATGTTCTGAGATAGTCGACTTATGAGTGTAATCGAAAGGACTCTAAAAGAGTCTATGCTTACGCATCAAAATATAAATTCATTTAAATGTTCGTGAGTGGACTATAAGAAGTGATATAAGAAAGCACTTAAAAAGTCATGAATGTTAGCATACATAATATAGAAATTTCAAGATGTTCTGAAGTGTGACTAACAGTGATACGCACAAATCGAGAGCTTTAAGATTTACACATGCTTAAAAATAAGACTACCTAGAAAATTATTTACACTCGTTTCTGAAGTGCTGGCTATGGTGTAATAAGAAAGGAGACTCTAAAAAGAAAGAGAAGAGCATTGCTTAGGGATGCAAAATTTAAAATTATTATTAAAGTGTTATCAATGGAAAGAGAATATGATTGTATTTCAAAAATGAACTTAACAGAGTGTCATAATGCTTGAAGAATCAAATTTTATAAAGTATTTAAATGTTAAAGTGTGACTTCACAAACTGAATAGGTGTTAACATGAAGGAGACGCTTAAATGAACACACATGCTTACGCATCATAAAAGCAGCCCACTACTGACTCAAAGATTCTTCTGATAGTGGAAATAGAAAAGAAAAGGAATGTAGAGATACTTACATTATCGCACACTTTTGATATATGGGTTATGTTTATTTAGATATTAAATGTTATTTTTTATATTTAAGTAGAACCTGTTTTTTAATATACTACCTAATGGCTCAAGCTATCTGTTAAATTTAAGTCTAAATAATAATATAATATAATATCACTAAGATTCTTTATAACACCAATATAATATTATAAATTAATAATATACATTGTATCATTTAGGAGGAGCCCTCCTAAATCAAATCGCATGAATTCAATTAAATAATAAAGTTATTAAATTGAATAATAGTAAACTCATAGTGGTGGATTCGGGTCTGAGCCCCGGATTATCCGCTAATGCACTGAAAATAATCCGGCCTGAGTCGATCAAAAGATATTTTGAACTCCTCAGTTATACCTCTTGCCACGGAATAACCGAGAAATATTACTATTAAACTTTGTAACTCCCACTAGAAAGGGATTTTCCCTCGTATGAGAGAAATATTCAAAATAATTTTGAAAATTAATATACTATATTATGTAAGTATATAAGTAATATTATATAATTATAAGTTAAAATTATCATATATTTCTTTATATATATATAGGTTCTTGGGTTTTATAATATAGACTCAATCATAGTTATTCTGTAGCATTTAGATTTACATGATAATTGATTTCAAATATTTAGTATATTGAGCGCTACTAGTTTACTTACTTTATATTTAACGACTTTAGATCAGTATTTAAATAATAGAGTTATTTATGTACATATATACTCTACTATAAAATATGATATAATATCTGCTCTACTAATCTCTAGATAGTCCTGAAATTTGCTGACTCGTTCTCATGATTTCACTAATGTTTATTTTTCAGGCTTCCGTTGTGGGATCCAGAACGGTCGCTATTCCTCAGGCATATTTGTCATGCGAATGAGGGTTCCGCAAGGCAGTGGTGTTGTAGTGACTCAATGTTTGGTCACTTTTTTTCTGCTCTATTGAGAGGATGGTTCATAACTCGCAGCTCGCGCTCCGCAGCTCCCAGAGCAATGCCCCGTACTCTACTGCTCAGATGGGTGACTTATAGTGTGGATTCGATATGAGATGGTACTGTGCCTTAACATAAGCTGCAGAGTGACGAGGCGCATCCGTCAGCATCACAGATCTCGCTACTGCGCTCATCCGAGAGACACAGAGCTCAGTTCCTGGTATCGTGGCGTTGGTTTCAGTTCGCTCACACTGTTCATATAATCACGACAGAGAATCTTTTTCGCAAGAGTCTAGCACCCGTCGAGTGGAGTTGGAAATTTCCACGAGTCCCCTTTATCTGCATCCTGTAATGGGTCTCTCTCTTCACGGCGCCATCCACAGGTGACTACGCCATCTTAAGACGGTGAGGTCTCTTTGGGGTTTATTTGCTTGATGATCGCTCTTTCATACCTTCCTATATCGCAATCATTTAAAAATACTACGAAACTAGATATGCCGAGCGCTCACTTGATCTCTTACGGCTACCTCTACACAAGTCTTTTCGGGGCTCGCAGCGGACGTATCTCAAGTCATTGCTCCGAGACGCACGCCTCTACATGCATTTCTCGTGAGGGCTAAATTAAATTATGGCTGTGCCATCTGTGGGCAGACCTTCCAATCATTATCTTCGCCTCCTCCATTTCGATCATACGCCTAAGAAGAGTCTGGAGTGTGGAGACTGGGATAGTATGCCCTCTGCTCCCTTCGCGAAGTTAGAGACAGCAAGTGGCTCATTTATTACCTTCGTCTTCAGGATCCCTGCTTCTGCTCTACGTGCCTATGCTCAACCCGACTTTCTCATAAGAGAGACATTTACCTCTCATCCGCATTCTCCTTGCATATGCGAGCCGTTCGTGGTCGTTATAGTCGATACGTCTCTTTCTTTATGATTTCCTGGCTTCTCTTTTTCATTCCGAGTTGTTTTGCGACGCTACACAATTCTCGACGGACAGCTCTCCATATCCACATCCCCCAAACTGTCCTGTTTCGGAGATCCAGTCCTTCATCTAAGCTGATAGATACTCCGGACCAGTATGGAGATTTCCGTTCTTATGTATAAAGAGTATCCTCTCACAATTGACATTCGTAAACTCGTTTCCACACGTGATGGTGCTTACTTCAAAACGGTTAGGCTCGGAAGTCGCGCGGCGTCGCTGTCTTTCCCAGATTTCACTATTAAATGTCAATATTGGACTCACCCACTCATGATTCGCCCTCGCCATACTGATAGAGAATCTCGTCTCATTCACTTACGTGTTCCTGAGACTCTCATCATAGCGAGAGGTTCTTCTTTTGAGAGTGCTCATTAGAGGATACAACATCTAGCAACTAAAATCACTTCACAGTATTAGTTACACTGCTTAAGCCTTAAATGTATCTTCTCAATCTATATACTCTCAGACTTCTAGCATGAGCGCCTTACTCCTCTTGCGCGCTGCCTTCCTGTATGCAAAACATACGCGACATTAACTTTTCCGTTTTTGCGTTCTCTCCGATCTTATATCCATAACATTGCCTGCATTCATTGCGAGTCTTCTAGAGGTATCTCTCATTTTCGAGCTGTATTTGGCATATGGTTCTGTTGGAAGCTCCCTTCTTCGCGAGTCTGCTCAGTGCGGAAATAGAGAGAGCTGCATCGCGACGCAAGCCAAACCGTGCCTGCCACCGGCAGGGTATCTAGCAGACAGTTGCCTTCCATGTAAACCAACGGACTATAGTACTCCCTATCTTATCTGGGACACCTTAATGCATATCGTTTAAAACAACTGTCCAACGTAATCACGTGCGAAACAAGCAACGAGAGGATGTTAAGTCATCGATGTTCCGCTCTCGCTGCGAGCTCTTTCCTCTCCTGTCCTGGGAGTTGTTACTAAGCGTCCACACGTGACTGGTCATCTCTTCCGTGGCGCCACACGTCTGTGGAACGTTAAAACAACCCGTTTAGGTCAATGAGAACTCTCGTAGAATCGTTAATGTCGCTCGCCTTTTACTTTTTGCATATAAGGTGAGTCTCTACGTACCTCCTCGTTCACACGATAT
The DNA here is from genome assembly GCA_015478945.1 of Trachelipus rathkii. Taxonomy (NCBI): domain Eukaryota; kingdom Metazoa; phylum Arthropoda; class Malacostraca; order Isopoda; family Trachelipodidae; genus Trachelipus; species Trachelipus rathkii. Next base: position 9,806 of record JABUQX010105653.1, read on the forward strand.
ATATTGGACACTTATATCCAAATCTCTTCATCGTGGCTGTCAACATGGGCTCTTTTGCTAGAGGGCCATACTCGCCATTGTAGCCTTGAGTTGCGCCTTTTTTCATTGTTCTCCATCCTCACTGCGAGTGATTTCTCTCTCTGATCTTAGCTATGCCTCTCTAATAGTATATTGAGATAGGGTAGCTGAGTGTCGTACTCTTACGCCTCTCAGCCATCCGACTCCAGTTCTTCTGCGGCTTGATCGTATAACTACTCAGTGATATAGACTTACTTTTCTGAGGTAATCATCGCCTTGCATCATATTTTATCTGAGCTCACCCCCCCCCCATTTTCGAAGTGACAAAGTTTTTGCGTTCTCCATGAGACTGAACGCACTTTTTCTATTCCGATAGATAATCTTTTCTCGCTTCCTATATTTAGATACTTCCTTTCATCACTCGTTTTGCTTAAGGCGCGACTACCCACACCTATATGTCTATTGTTCTCTCACTCACTAAGTACACTCAGACATATATTGCCATCTCACTATTCTTCTTGGTCCGGAGTCGCTCCAGTTGGGGTACAGTAAGTATGCACTTCTCGACTAAATTACATCATCTCACTAAATTATTGTTGGTTAATATATATTTCCTTATTCTTTCCATATACTCATGGTTTAATACATGATATCTTGTATCAACCATTATTATAGTATATATACCTATCTCAAGTTTTGATAAAAAGTTAATTACTTACAGTACCAGTCGTATCCTTATAGACTATAATTATCACATTTTATAATGATATATTAATTATATAATATATATTAATATATATATATATAGATATATATATTAAATATTATATAATATATATTAAAATAATATATATATATCGTACTACTTTATGGCATAAATAATAAGTTTATTTTTTTTAGATCCATAATTATAATTTAAGGTATATTATTTTGAGAAAGTTTTATTATGTTAATATATGACTTCCTTAAGCTTACCTGACAATTATTAGTTCGTAATAACTTATATCAATAATGATATAACGCGATTTAAATCGAGAGGCATCGGTTCTCAAGCCTTAATCTAAATGAGATAAGAATTAGAGAAATATTAAGTTCAATATATAGATGATGAGAGACATCCAGCATACGCAACCAGATTATACAAAGTCTTCTGAAGTTTTAGCATATTGGCACTCAAATGCATTACACGATATCCGCGCATATTGCCTGATGCTGGTAGTATGTTGTCTTCTCGGTGCAATAGTCTTTTTGATCACGTATAGATTGTATTAAAAGATAATTTTATAATAATAAAGTATATATTTATAAATATAAAGAAATATAGACAGCTGTTAATATTATATATAAAATATACTATGAACCTATATAGAAAATAACACTATTATTGGTTTCATGTTGCAAATTTTGTGAGGGAATTGCGTGAGTTATTAATATAATTGCAATTTACTTTAGATCCCCGTTATAATAAGTGCTAATGTTTTTTTGTAAGTATCAATATTATAGAAGCAAGTTTAAATCGTCTTACATTCTGATTGTTAGCAGTGTAAAAAACTTCAATCGAACAGTCTATTTATTAATTCCGTTTAGATTTAAAAGGTAAAAATGAAATATAAATATATACAAACCAGAACTGGATACGCACCTTTTAAACAAAATAAATATCAATATATCAAGTATTCACTGGGAAGTAAATACTTATCTATAACAGTCTGAAGTAGTGATTGAAGTAAAACATCACGCATTACTATATATAAATAGATGTAGTGCAAATGATTGAAACTTCATATACCTAAACGTAAAAAGAATGAAATATAATGTATTTAATTTGTTATGATAAATTGGAATGATCCTATCACCGCCACAGCTAATGTTGGGGAGGAATTAAAGCTACTGTATCCGTACACAATGAGATGCTCTTAACACTCTTCTTATTTATATCTACTTGTACGTACAAACAATCTCAAGTGTATCTCTATAAGAGCTCAGGATGTAGATATAGATTATATTAGAATACAAATGTCTTGGACTCTGATAATAAGTTCATGAAACGTTATAATATGGAAGAAAAGACTCCTCATAAGACTAGAAAATAGCGATTTTGTAATAAATGCTTCTGATATGTTTCTTTCTCACACATACCAAATACCATCCTGCGATAAATACCTTCACTATTAATATTGAATATTTCGACTACACTGTAAAGCCACAAGTACAACACACGCTCATGGCTTGGTTATAATTCTACAAAGGGAATATCGTTCTAAGGGTAAACGCTCATCTAATTCATTAGAGTTAAGAGAGTTTGGTGATAATATACGAGGATTTGGTATGTAGGTAGACATTTGAATTGGTAGTACCCCGTCCCGCAACTACTACTGGTACAATATACAATTAATATATTAAATGATTGTCGCTATAAAATATATAGTATAAATTATATTATAGATAACGTATATATACTATATAATAATAAATATATATTATATATAATATATATATATATTATATTAAATATATATATATTAATATATATTATATATATATTATATATATATATATATATAATATATTTATATATATATTTACTATATATATGAAATATATATAATTATAATAATATATATTATATATTATATATATATATATAATATATTATATTATATATATTTAATATATA
>JABUQX010105653.1:15000-66648 GCA_015478945.1 Trachelipus rathkii
ATATATATATATATATAATATTAATAGTATATATATATATATATATTATTATAATTATATATATTTATATATTATATTATATAATATTATTTATCTTATATTCTTATTATATTTCTCTACTCTGACCAGGAAGGATTGTTCATATAGCCTGTAGCTACGACGCTAAGTGATTTCTTCTATAACAGACATATTCCTCTTCTCTTAGCAACATTTTATTATTGTAGTTAGAATATTTCCAGAGAGGTCCTTCACTACTACCGACTTATAGCTCAGCCATTCATTCTTCTTCGTGATACTAACCTCACTTGGTCTTCTGTAACACCTCTGGTAGTCCATTCCCATCACTATTATCATTTATTCAGGTAACATTTCTAGTCCTGCTACATTCACTCTATATCTAATGTATGTCACCCACCTTCTCTAATCTACCTACATCAATACTTCAGTATCTCAATATCCCCCTATAATCTTTCTATAATATATCTAAATTACTTAATTCATATACCTTATTCTGTTTACTACCTAACCTTTCCAATACATAGTTACTATGTATAACTCACTTACATCTCTGCCGCTGTTATTTACTACTTACTGCCTAAATATTCTCGTGTTTATGTCTACATGTTTACGTACATCTCACTGAGTACAGCAGCGTTGGAGTCAGTATATACTGATTAAAATAATCACATTATTTATTAATAAAAAAAAATCTTTTAAGTTGCTCTGTTATTTAATCTTTCATCATGGGGTTATTAATATAATATCACCTATGACTTTCATATACTTATAATCTACATACTTTTCATTCTTCTAGCGTAAATTAATGATCTCGCTACACTTCCTCTACGTTATCACTTGTTAAATAACTATCCTCTAAGTAATAATTCATAATATTGCAGTATTTTACATATATAGAGCTATATTCAACTCCTTCCTCTCAACACCAATCCTCATCCCTTCATCATTTTCCTCCGGTTATTGTTAATATCTCTGTCTTCTGTACGTTCTATTGATTTCCTCATATATCACTGCTTCTTACCACTCACCTGCAAAATCAATTACATCACACCTCTCGAATCACTGAGTTTACTCCTTCACTACTATCTCTCGACTCTACAACATGCAGATCGTCCGCCTATGTACTATTATGTCCCTTCTATAATTCTTCACCCTACACAGTCTTCATCCATCCTTTCTTATCACCACGTCTAATATAATATAAATCATAGCAGTGGTGATAAAATAATACATGTTTTCACCTCATAAACTATTACTATAGGATCGTATTATCTGCTATAGCCACTCAGTTCGCAATCAATTACTATAGCACTGCAATTACTCATTACATATCATTTCACTAATTTGAGTCTATTACTTTATTATAATTCACTATATACCTCATCCTATCATAATTTCTCACTTTCATAGGATATATACAGGGTGTCCCAGAATGAAACGGGGCCACTTCATATACGGGTACACATAAATGATTTATAGCAGTATATACGTATAGAGACGCTACAACGATACTACTTACCTTGCCATATTCACTCAGCACACTCTATCCAGAGCCATATCTTATGTGTGAGTCGCAGAGGTTCCGTCGTCTCCCGTCCTTAACTCTGATTTTATATTTCACGCCGATGATCTCCGATCTCGCTACAGCTCTTACTACATCATCTCGGAGCCATCCTCACTCTCTCTATAACTTGACGTCTTGTATATTTAGCCTTTCACAGACTACAGATGTTCAATTCCTACAGAATGAAGATATCCAGAGGTCTTTTAGAAGATTATATACTTCACAGTGCTTCCTGCAATACACCTTCTACACACCACATGTGGTTTTATTTATAGTTGGATGGCTGCTCAGTCTGTGATCGATATTCGCTAGCTTCATTCTAGCAGTGCGAGTGCATATTATTACTACACTTAATACCACACAATACCCACTTATTGTATAACGTAAAGGTGTGAAATAGGTACGGGCAAGGTTCTATGCGCACCTGTTGCTCTTTCTTGTTTTTTGGCTCTCTTCGTTTGCACGACTTAGATCTCTCACGGACATCTATATTTCAAATCGTCGTGGAGACTTTCGTGCTGGTGAGACTGACAATCCATATGTTGATATTTAGCTAAGATCGCAGTGATCTCCTCATCTTGTTTAAACTGATCCACACTCGATTTGCTATAGTATAAGTATCACAGTCTATATTCCTTCTGTCGCTGCCACGCCTCACTCCAGGACAGACATGTATATCGTAAATATATCACGAAAATTCTTTGAGGAAGAGAAAAATATTCGGTATCCACATGCTTTGTAAATTAGTAGAGTGGTCGGTAAGTATCTCCAAATGTAGCGTCCTGTGGGGAAAGGGATGAAGAGCAGAATCACGGTTCTTTTCTAGCCATTATTGAGATGATTATTGATTGAGAGACAGTTATTTCATTCAGTGTAACATGTTTATTGCACAAAAAGTTCTGAACCACATATGCGAGGTAGGGTGTCTGCCTGCAATAGATCGATAGATACTAGCTTGACGCACACCAGGAAATAAGACGCACGAATTACAGTAATCTCCTCCACCACGGAGCAAATCTATTAGAAAGATTAATGCTCTCTGCATTCCTTGCCTTAGACTGTTTAATATTTTATTTATGAAATACTCACAGATTTGAGAGATAGTGCTCTTTACGAGGATGTCGACTAAAGCATAGAATATACTTTCGAAAGAGAAGTTGTTTGATACTACTTCTTCTTCGTGATTATATTTTATTCGCATTATGTGAGCGATTATGTATGAGATGTGGAGAGGGTAGGTCAAAACGTCTTCACTCGGATTTCTATACTCAAACTAAATAATCATCATGAGTAATAATAAATTATAATTAACTCTTAAAAAAGATATAAATGAAATCAGAAAATAATTCAGTTCGAGCTCACTCTTTAGTAAAAAATAGTATTTATTACATATAAGCTCTACACAATAGTATGTTAATATAATACTCCAACCCCTTCTGTGTATACTCTAGTATGATAAATCACCATCTTCCCCTTCTTTAGACGTTAGGATCGGAGTCGTATAACTTCATATACGGGTGCCTAAGGCAGGCTCATGGAACTTTCTACTCGCTAACAGTGGATAAAGTTTGAATGAGATATCCTATATCATATAGAAAATATATCAGTATTTAAAAGCCTAAATAAATGTACACGAGCACCGAGCAACACGCCGTGCCAATATTACACAATCATAAGGACTTTGCTCTAAAGATCACTCAGTAATACTGGAGAAATTTATTAGAGCTAAATAAACTCATCTAATATACTAGTCAAGTATACTATACCAATGAACTATATTATCAACAGGATATATATTCTAATTAGAAAAATAAATAAATTGATTCTTAGGTGTTAACACTATATTACTTCAGAGAGCACTGCTTCACTGATTCCTCTATAATAACGCTCTAAGTAGATATTATGCATATAGTCTCAACTAATTTACCTCAAACATACTAATATTACAATATATCACTCACTATAAGTTCATGGTTTTGTAGCTCTCGAGAAATTATTAAAAAAGTTCATGCTACTTATAGAGATATTAGTCATACTAGAAAATGGGGTGTTAGGGCTACTAACTCATACTAGTGAGATAGTAATTTGATACGCGTTTATCTACACCACGGGTAATATTGATTCATAGAGTCAATAGCTATTCGATTATTATTAAGGCTAGTATTTACTGTGTCGATATATTAAGAGTGATTATGCCTAATTAGCTTGATATAATAAATTGGAAAGGGGGGGTATGAGTGATGAGTAACTAATCTCATATTACTAGAGATATGATATTTGTTCCATATAACCATCAAGGAATCTAGATTATTCCTACTATATATCCTGTCATATTGCTTATATATAGGGGTATTAATATATATCACCTGTCTTGGGAGTAATATCTGTGTGTAGGATATGTAATTTATATTAGTATATATGTATATACTTTAGAAGCTAGTAATCAAATCATGTAGATCATATTTAGTACGTCACTTCTGGTTATATGAGTTCTCATTCTCTCACTACATGTTTACTATCATAAACTACTAAGAGAAAATCTAATGTATATAACGGTACTTTTATTAAACAAATAATATATAAAAATGCCATAAACCGACATTATGACTGAGTCAGTCTACAAAATGTGTATTTGCTAAAATCTTTATTTTTTTATAAGATAAGTACTTATTATTAGGATATTATAATATATTTATAAAATACTTTTGAGAGGTACTCCTATTATAACTCATTTTTTCAAAAGACTTAAATATATTTTCGTAATTTTATTTAATTTTATAGACTTAATTATGTTTATTATTTTTTTTAGAAGTATGTATATCTTGTGATTTTAATTTTTTTATTTATTTATTTTATTTTATATACAGAAAATTACTTATTGGAGTTTTAGTAACTTTGAGAGGCTGTAACTTTTTTCTCAGACTTATATCAAACGATTTGTTTATTAACTATATATTATTATTAATATTATTGTTTTTTAAAAATTGTATAAATTTTTATGATTTTATAAAAATATTGGGATTACAACCCTTCACTTATACTATTAACTCATTAATATGTGTATATTATCAGGGTTGGGTTGATTATTTTTATATTAATTATTTTTTAAACCATTTAAATATTATTTTAGACTTTATTAATATAAATTTTATTTAATAAAAATAAAGATACTTTAGATTTAACAATATATACTTATATATATATATATATATAATATATATATTATATATATGATTTTTTAATAAGTGAATCAAATTATATACCTTTTATTATTATTTTGTTTAAAATTAAGTAATTAAAATATTATTACTCATAATATGTAATGTTCTAATGTTAGAATAATATATAATATATTATTATAATTATTAGTTTAATTAATTGTTATTTTAATATATATATATAGTACATATTAATTAATATAATATATATTTATTATATATATATATATTATATAATATATATATATATATTATATATATATATTTATATATATATATATATTTATATATATATATTATATATATTTATAATTTAATATTAATATTATATTATATATATATATATAATATATATATATATTATATGAGTAAATTTTCATGTATTTATTTATTTCTTTATTGAGTAAAATATAAATTTTGTAAACTTAACATATTAGATGAATTTGCTATTATATACTATTAAGCTAGAGTGAATAATATAAGGAATACGGCAATAGTATTAATTTAGAAAAAAAATTTGTCACTAATAAATATTTTAATAAAATTACATGATTTTTTTATAAAAAATCAATTTGATTTAATCAATTGATATAAATATATTTTTTATATATTTAATCAGTGTACGTACTAATATACCGGTTTATCATACATACGTGATAGCTACTAATAAGTTATTATTTATACATATGTCATCAGCTTATCTATATTACTATTATCTATATATAGAGGTAATAATAGAGTTAAGATGTAGAGGGGTAGTTACATATTATCCGAGCTTTTTCAATGGAAATCACAGGAATTATTATCACATAATAAATAATAATGAAGAATATAGTGAAAAATTGAAATCGTTACCCATATTTGGAATTAGGTTAAAAGACCACGAGCTAAAAGTTGTTAAAAGATCCCTATGGCTTTTCATATATATTGATCTAAATATCTAGGTTAGGTCTCATATTATCATAGGTCTCATCATATAAGTTTACAGGTTATATGTATAAAGTATTTGATTTAAGGTATATACAATCAAAAGAAAATTACTAATGTAGTATTAACTCAGTAAATCTTATCATAACCTGATACTAAGGAGGTTATTAATATAGCTATATATATATATAACTACTATATATATATATATATATATTATATAGTATTATATATATGAAAAAATAAAATATATTTATTCAAGTCACTTTCTAGTACTATTTGTAGTATATAGATATTAAAATCATAATAGATATTTCTTTAATTAATCAATAAATGGAAACGATATTTTTAATCATATCGATTAATCACATTAAAATCAAACTATTTCGTATAGTACGGTATAATATATATAATATATTATATATAATATATATAAATTATATATATAGTATATATATAATTAGAGTTGGAAGTACAAACATCAAATACTAAGAAGCTAAAACACTATATATTATATATATTGATTTTTATTATTATTGTTTTGTTTTTTTTAACATATTGCTAGTTTATGATACTAACAATGTAAATTTATAAATGGATTCGTGATACTTTGAAAGAATCTTGTTGTTGTAAATAATTCACCAATTGCACGCGTAACTCGTCGTGAGTAAGAATTCTGTGAGACTCTCACTTACTTCTAGGTTATAAAAATGGTAAAACAAGAATCTCACAAGACATATTAGACAACCTATAAAACTTTTTCTATTAGATTTGAATTTTCATGTTCTTGTCATGAAAAATTCAAGGCCTATAGTAGGTCATAACAAACTCTAATATAAAATAATAATAAGTAATAAAAAAAAAAAAAATACTCTATGAAGAAAAGAGGCACAGAAGAAAAGAGAGTGGATCAGAGGGGTGTTGTGAGTGTTTTAATATAAGCCTCATTATCAGACACGCTACGTTGGAGGAGGCGAGGAAGTATATAGGACCACCATTGAGCGCGCTGATCAGCCACATAAATGTTATTAAATTCCTTCTTCATAAATGAGCGGGGTTCCGGAGACCCTCCACGTGAGGAGGTGGGGGCGCGATATATTTAATGATTTCCTCTAACATTTTTACTTAATATACTGTCAGTTTTCTCACGGAATTGCTACTGTAGTTTGACATTACGCCTGAATCAAGCTCACCTTGTATCTATCTTATGTCGGTGCTTTATATAAGATACACCTACATATGGAGTATATAAGAATACCTTGATATGTTAGAGAAGATCAATATTACAAACTCACAATCCTCGGATGGAATTTTGTTGACGCTACAGCTGTCCTATACTATTTGTTTGATGAATCTCAAATAGTCTCGTCATTCTTCCATAAAATATAGAATTGTTAGGTTTTATCATATAAATTACTCTTATGTTTAATATTATAACTTTTAATAAATAAACATTATAATATAATATCTTTAAATCGCTACAAGTCTATAAATAAACATACAAATGACCTAACTCATAACATAATAATAAGAATATATAAAAAGAATTATAAATACATAATTGGTATCCGATTCATCCACTACCCATTCAATCAATTTTTTACGGGATGGTTGAATCGGACAAGTATAGTCGCTCAATGTATTTATAAGTACCATTCTAATTATTGAGTTATTATTAAGGAATAAAAATTTATAAACTGAACAATAAATTGTAACGTATAACATACCTCAATGTGTATACACTTAGAAAAAATAATTAATAAATCCATCCACAATTTTTCTTTTTATTACTGATAGTAATATAAAATATATTAATAAAATTCACGTCGCGTTACCTCGAGATATGTTATACATTTTATAACAAACTGTTGAGATAGAGACTCCAGCACGATTTTTATATAATATAAAGGGAAATTTCATTTATGAAATATAATGTTTAGATTAAATATTTTGTAACATAACGATATTATAATATTATTGTTAAAAAACATATATATAAAAATATTCTCATTTAAAGCGACAGCTTTTTATATAATAATACTCTTGTATAGATAGCTTATAAATGAGCGGTTAGGGCTATATAAATGGAGCAAAATATAAATTTATTTTTTAATATTTTTATATTTAATTTATATTATATATAGTTTATTTTTAGTGTGGACCGATATTCACCCCTCTAAAATAAAGGTGAGTATCCACATCAGTCCATATATAAACTAGTATATCTCAGAGATACTCATATATAATTATATATATATAGTATAGTATTATTTATTATATATATATATAGTATATATATATATATATATATATATATATTATATTATATAATATTATATATATATATATTAATATATATAATATATATATATAATATATATATTATATATATATATATAATATATTATATATACGTAAAAAAATGGGTACAATTTAAAAAAATGCCATTTTTTTTTTTTATGAATTCAAAAGTGATGATATTTGCATTTAAACTTATATAGTTTATTTATTCACTTCACATTTTAGAGTTTCCTTAATGTTTTTAGATAAGAAAATATAAAAAGCGTCGAAAGGAATATTTTAAAGAATTTTTTTTGAAAAATTCCATTTTTACTCACAAAAATATTAGAATTCGGCGAAAAAAACCGGTCAGTATTGGCGTTCAGTAGAGGTAAATAGTACCGGTCATATAATAGATTTATATATTTATTTTATTGTGCTTGTAAATTAGTGATAAATAATATATAATAATTGGTAAAATTAATTATTTAAATGTTAAATAGAGTCTATAAACTGAACTCATATCGAAGACATTTAATTTGTGATATTAGTAATAGTACAAACCAAGTCTAATTTTTTGTAGTGTAATTATGTATTATATAATATTGAGTCAAAACTCGTCTGCACATATATCTTTACTAAATTTTATGTAATCATATTCTATGAGTAATCTCTCATATTATGGTTTCCTATGCTAATCAACGTCTTATGAAAATTATAATAGGAGCATCTTATTCGCAGATTTATAATATGATTTATATATATTTTTAATATAGATATATATAATTTTTCTTTAATATAAATATATTATAATCTAGATATGAGATATGTACTCATAATTAGGAGTTAAGTCATTTATATTATAATTTTTGTTATGAAGTAAGTAAGCCGATAATAGTAAACGCCACTTAACACATTATACAGATCTAGTAGAATATTTAGATATGAATATAAATATAAACATATATTCGTATGCAGCAATATTATTAACAAAAATTATTTGAATATAAATTTAATAAGTAACACCAATTGACTACAGTTCACACATTATTTCAGTACAACTAATATATTACGAATGGCCCGATCGAGCAGAATACGGGAAAGCTATTTTTTTCATTTTTTTTTTTTTTTATAATATCTCGAAGTGAGTACCGACTAATCTATATTGCAATTCGTTATGAGGTATGTGTTTTAATCGACTTTATGACCACTGGTCACTCAGACATTAGTAATATGTTGTTTGACGTAAGGAAATGAGTATTGAGATACACGCATTGTTTGAAATTTGGTCAGTGTGTTTATTATATGGTGTATCAAATTTTGGCTTGCCCTCTATATTTAATATAGTAGATTCAATATATATATAAAATACATTTTTTGCTAGTCTCAAAGTAATCACCTACTATTCTATTAATCTTCTACTTCTACTGATGCAACACATAGCGCATTTTTTAACTTTTATATAAAATTTTAATATCTTAGTATAGGTTTACTTCAAAAAGAAAATTATATGTAAATATACATTATTTAAATGTATAAGCTATAAATAATTTGGGTAGGAGCTACCTCTTAAATCTTTTTACGGCATATAGACACACTATGTTAATATAAGGTACTTCCAATATGAATCAAAGTCCGAAACACTCGATGATATTAAATATTATATTCTACGAGATTTCCTGAGGTCTTTAGAATTTTTTAGCTCAAAAAAAAAAAATAAAAATACTTTTTTACCATACTTTTGTGAAATTTTTTGGCTAGTAGGTGATAAGTTATTTTAATATTAAAATTTATATATAGTGATTATATAAAATTATATCTATTATGCTACTTAAAATATAAAAACCTTCTCTATAATTTGTAAAAAATTTTTAATACTAATAAAATATATTTAACATTAATTAAACTGACCGATATTGGGTACTGCATTCATCAGAAAATGACGCTTTCCCCATTTACGGTATATATATATATATATATATATATATATAAATTATATATATATATATATCTATATATTAAAATATATATATTAATATATAATATATATATAGTTAATATATATATTTATTATTATTATATATATATATATATATATTATAATATATATATATTATATATATATATATAATATATATATATATATATAATAATATATATATATATTATATATATATATATAAATATATGTTAGTATAATACTATATAATTAATGAGGAATTTATAATACGCGAATATATGTATAATATCTCAGGCAGTATATAGCCATTTTTATTGAGGTGGTATTGGTATTTAGGTATAATATGGTACCTGATACTTCTTACTTCTTAGGAGGAATAGGATAATTATGAGAAGCTTTAAGATTACAATAATAATATATTAGTTATCGTAAGTATATAATTATATAGGTTCCTATTCTGTAATTACGAGGCTCTCTAACTCGATGCAGTATGTTAATGTGTTGTTTATTTTCTTCTTTATATTTGTATAAACTCCCACAAGAATGGCATCTACGATGGTGAATTGCTACTGATACTGATCAAACTAATCTAGAAGTATTGTGCAGTGGTAACAAGTGAGAATTGACTTCAAAACGTACGGAATATGCTCTCGAGAGTATAATATAATATAAAATTCACGTAGTTTGATAATAATAGTCTTTTACAATGGACTATGACTCATCGAAATGAGAGTATGATGACACGCATATATCGATGTAATATATATTAAAAGTTCAAATTATTTTTGAGATTCATCGCTATTCCACAGACAATTAATAAAGGGGGTCCAAATAGAAGTTGTGTTTGGAGAGAAACAATACAAAATTTATTTATTTAATATTATAAAAATATCTCAAAACGTACGAATAACATCGGTGACATGATAAAACCAATTCAGTATTTGCACCACTCTAGGCGGTATTAAAAGGCTTAAGTTCTATCATCAAAATGTGTAGAATATAAATATTACGTCAATATCAAGATAAAAAATACACCGACAGATAACTATATATTACTTGAAGTGATAATATTCTAGGAGCATAAGAGCTGATCTGTAGAAAGCACGCGTGGCTGTCGCTGTATATTGTCGGCTTACAGTAAATACTACTTACTATCTGATTAAGGGATGACGCGAGGAGTACACACAGAAGACAAAGTTAATGCCCACTCAAAGATTTATCCAAAGTACGGAGCGGTTTTGCAGCACGCAGCTCCGCTTTCCTCACAGTATGTGTGGAATTAGCTTTCTTATCAATATCATCAATACTGTAGATCCACTGTGATGTCGTCGTGTGATCTTTTTGTCTCCTGACGCGGTCTTTTGCAGTTTATCGTCCTTTGCGCGCTCACTCTTTTCCTCTTAGTAAAATTGAAAATCAATAAAATAAGAACTCAGGACTGGAGTCGTAAAAGGAAAAAGGTCATATATAGACATTGGTATGGAATCATGTTTGCGACTATCCACTCACATGAGTAACATACAATCGACTGGTCAACACTGAATTAGATTCGTGTGGTATAAATCTATCACTCAGACACTAATATTGATACATTAAGTTACTAAATGAATAATATGAGAACTTAAAACTGATCGCACGTCGTAAAAGGACTAGTGAGAGGATGCATATATGTTCAGAATAATTACCTATATATATATATATATATATACTCACAGTACTCAAGTACACTCTTGCAAAGGATATATATCCAAAAGTGCTTGAAAAGTAGGAGCTAGCAAACAGTTTTTATTCTAAGGATGTGCTAAATTTTAAATTCAGAATATATAGTTATTACTTGTTATGTTATAGATATGATAAAAATAAAATTACTGGAAAAGGTCACATAAAATATAACATATCCTTGGCAGAGGAAAACTAGGAATTGAAAGAGGCTTTTATAGCCAACGTTTAGACAAGCTCTTTGACATCGTCATTTGCAAGTGTGAGATAAAGCTATGTTCAGAATTTGAGGGCAATGTACGCGCTGAGATAGTTTCTATACTTATTTATAATCAATTTGAAATACCAGCTCTGTAACTAACATGTCCTCAGCTATGAGTACAAAGAATTAGGATAGAGCACATATGTCTAAAGAACTACTGTTTATTAATAGTAAAAGGGGAGAATACTAGCGATCTGTTGGACAGTTAACATCAAGGATTGTATTTATAACACTAGGTCATACCTGAGCACAGACAGACAATAAAAGCGAAGAGGCAAGACGATTTGATATTATAAGAGATATATTTTAGTCAGTGAGAACGAATTTGACTCTGTGAGAAGAGATTGGATGACTTATGTTTCTAGCTACTCAATTCATTCTTTAGTAAATCTATAAAATGGAAGTTAACAAATCTATATACTATCTATACTAGTAGAAGTGAAACGATACCAAACTGATTTATACAGATGAAAAATCTGAAATGAATTTATCATATGACAAATATTCTACATGTTAGATAATGATTTTTTGATGTATCACTATCTAAATATATATCTAATAAGTTAAGCATATTAGTCAGTATAATATATAATACATTAACAATTAGGCAATGTTGGCATAGACAGTATATAAAGTATTAGGTATTGGTGTCGGTCTATCGTGCTACAGCTGGCTTTTTGGAATGCTGGATTAATTACTGAAGGAGAGGGGACCTTGTGGTTGATCAACAATAAAGTAAATAGGGCCAAGCAAAAGTCATGAATCAACTTGGATGACGAACTTCAGCTCGATGCCTGATAGGCAATATTTGAATGTATCTTCTTTGATGGACGCAAGATTCCATAAAGTTCTTACAACAGATAACTCAAGTCATCAGTTTCCAAGTATTGTGACAGAAGAGCATTACACGTTGCAGTAGCCAGTGAACGTATCTCTGCCATATTTATTATACTCTCTAAATAAGTGAGAAAGACTCTCACTTAATACGAAAAGGAAACCTCATGTAAAGTTATTCTCAACCAGTGTTACATTCTGATTGGTATCACCACCTATAATTAGAATGCAATAAACTTTTATCTCAATGATTGTTTTTCTTTATAGATAAATTCCACTCAAGAATGGTATTTAGTACAGTGACATACACGAAATGTTTTCCATTTTCGTTAAGTATCTATTTACTCTAGAGTAAAATGGCAGAGATACGTTTCCATACTGGCTTCACTTGCAAAACAGTGTAAATGCTGTACTATCTTACAAATTCTTGAACTGATTGACTTGGTTTATCTGTTGTACAGACTTTAGTTGGGGATTAATCTTTGCGTACCATCATAAGAAGATTACTCATTACATACTATTTAGCATATCTAGTGACATCGAGCATGAAATTCGTACATTCAATAAGATGATTATTCATGACTTTATTCTTAGTGCCTTTATTACTTTATTGAGTGATATCTAACTATTCAATAGTCGCCCTCTCTTTCCTTCAGTAATTAATCCAGGCAGTCCAAACAATGCAGGCTGTAGCACGTAGACCGACCCATACCCTAATATCAATGCATTGCAAGCCGCGGGTGCCGCAATTCGCTACAGCTCACTTGTACTGGAGCTTGGTAGCTGTGAGAGGGAGGGCCCCTTTCCGTGTACCCCACTAACAATCCCATTTTATGGCTTTGGCGAACATGGCAGATCTGTTGCCTCCGCATAATGCGACTATATTAACAGATTAGGTTCCTCCATCTATGGATGATATATGAATCAGTTGGCTACGAAATTACTTCACATCGAGAGATTGTAATAGTTCTCACACATTTGGGTGTAAAGATGATGCTGTATATCCTCTCTTTTTCCTCTGTCTTTATAATCTAATAATGTCTCTCTTAACATATCATCTTCACTTGCCTCTTCTGTAATAATATAATTGTGATAATCTTATACACTGTGTCACTACGCAGATAATGATACCTGAAGTAGGATATGCCATATTCCTCTGAAGGATGCTAAATTGTGGACCGCTGATCCAACATAATCGCCACATTTTTATCTCACTTATTAAATTATCACAGTTTTCTTAGATTCAGAGATCTTTACAATACTAATAGATACATGGAGCAGTGAGCATGATCGCCACACTTTTATGTCTGGCCTAGCATGATATATATACAGACACCTTCCAACTATTTATTAGGCTTCTTCAAAAAATATTCAAGTACAGATCATTAGCGTCTAATTACGAAACCACCTCACGCACTTAGAATATCTGAGGACCTCGTCTATCAAGTACTTTTATAAGAGTAGTCTTTGTGCTAACGTTGTCTATACAAAGCATTCTAATATGTGCTTATTTTACTCTGCCAAAGTTTCGATTATTTGGCTCTTTGCGATTTTTTTTTGTGTGTGTATCATTATAATAACTTGGTATCATATTGTTAATAACATTCGAACATATGATGATTAGTATTGGGCACAGAATATACTGATACACATACGTCACATGTTGGTCCCTATAGCTCCCTTTTTACTTTACATAAGCACTTTAGTTAGAATGATCGCTCTATTGAGACACTAGGACTGCTGGTCGCATAGATTTATCTGACATTCTCTCCCAGTCTAGCTTAAGCATAGAGTGCGGCAAGTAGACTCTTTGAGATTCTTACTATCATATTGTTGGTCGAGTAAGAAGCAGAAGCAAGCAATATATGCAATATATCTATGATCTACTCTTTCCGAGTGAAGTTACTCATGTGAGTGGAAGTTGCCTGTCCTGGTCTTCTGTCTGTGAATTATTATACTAGCCATAGTGTTCCGAAATTTTCAGATTTTATGGTCACAAATGATGATAAATAGGAATAATATTCAATGCCGTGAAAATAGAAAAATCAAGATAAAACAAAAAGAAAATGTCATGAAGGTAGCTGAGTATTTAAATATTATAATTGATTTCTAATATTTAAATATTATAATTGATAGTTATATTTAAATATTATAATTTTTAGTTTAAATATTATAAACTTTTTTTTTTTGCACTCACAGGTGTTGTAGTTATATAAGATGAAGAGAGAAGGAGGTAGATAAGAGATAGTATGTATGAAGAGACGTAGTAAGGAAGAGGCAAAGAGATGCGACGAAGATAAGTAAGAGAGAAGACAAAGCAATCTTTAGAAAAGACAGATTGATGAGCTGAGCTTGTGACCTGAAAATTGCGGAACAAGATTTTTTCACGATAATATGAATATATGTAGTCTATTTCCAAAACAATCTTAATGGATCACCATGCCAGTTCTGACTATAATCAATTACAATTTTGTGAATTTTGAGGCGTAGCTCTAATGAGACTCTCTAACTCTCTTGAGAATGCTGCTTCGATCCATTTTTGCAATAACGGAATGGAATATTAAAAAAATACACAAAGCAACTATTAATTTTAAGAAACAAGTCGCTTACATCATATTTACTCACAAATAAATATAAAAAATTAGGTAATAGTCCGTTTGAGGATAATCCTATCAGATATTATATTTTTGAAAAGATAATTGATTTTATAATATTAGTTCCGCTAGTTCTAAGCAGAAGATATGAGATAGCGCTGTATATATATTGGCATGCATATCTCGATATCGTTCGAGATAGTGTCTTATGTCATATTTGTATCTCACAACCACAGAAGAAACAAAAGTGTCGATCCTAAGGTTTATGAGCTTAATTTTTAGTCCTGTAACGTGAATGAACTTTCCTTTCCAATAAAAAAGCAGGTAGGATTAAACTCACACCTGTAATCAAAGTTTCAAGGCTGCTTTAAAATATATTCTTCACGTTAAATAAATAGGCATACAATATAAAGTCTTTAATAGGGGCTTTGAACACCCGGAAGGGGAGAAGTATCGGCCATATTATATACACATAATACCAAATACCTACAAAAATATAATGGCTGATACTATAGCGATATGATACTATGACGAGGTAATCATCCCTTATATATATATATACAGTATTATATATATATATAATATATATACTATATATATAATATATATATTAATATATATATATATATATATATATATATATATATATAATATAATATATATATATATATATATATATATTAATATATATATATATATTATAAATTAATATTAATAATATTTATATATATATATATTAATTAAATATTATATATATATATATATATTATAACCGTAAATGGCCCCGCACCGCACAGGCACAGGAGGGGAAATACCGGTCAGTTTATATTAATATAATTATAATTCTAGGTTAATCACTGGCTTTTATCGAGAGAGTAAGTTACAAAGTTGTATAGGTCCTCGCCGCAGTCTAGATGAAAAATGAAAAGTAATCTATATTTGATGATAGCGGCATAAAAAATTTAATGTATCAATTTTTTAACTACCATATTTAAATATAATATTAAATAAAAAATTATAAGTAATATGATTAATTAAATACATGGCTTTCAATAACAAGAATGTAACGCCCAAGTTGGAAGAAAGCTAATTATTTTTTTTATTCTATTATTCTATTGCTAATATATATTCTCATATACCTCGCTCGATACCGCTAGAATTTTATATGCATATGAAATTTTGGAATTTTGACTAGATGAGAGTCATTTGTCGATTATGTGCCTATATCTAGAATTGTGATTCACTCTATTAATGCTTTACCAGTGTCAAACATGAGAGATTGATATCATGTGCAAACGAAAAGAAACCTCTCACTTTCTATGTTTTTGTATATATGAGGAGTTTTTAAGTTCCTACTCATATTAGTCTATATCTCGGGAATACCGAGATCCAGAATCCTCCCAAAGATTGAGGAATATGCAAAGCCGTCAGTATAAACTTCGTAAAAAAATGTATTTTTTTTTTAGCTTTTCAATTCTATTTTATTTGTTCAATTAAATATTATTTGTTGTGATAATATGCAAACGAAGACATTATAGGAAATACTACATTTGTTTTTTATATATAAAATTAAAACCATTCAATATATGAATATATAGCAAATGTTAATAATTAAATAAAAAATGTTTCACTCAGTGTAAATGTATGTCAGTTAATTCACTAATATCGAGAATATAAAAAAAAAAAAAATAAAAAATAAAAAAGCCTATTTTGTTAAAAGTGCAAAATTATTAATTATTGTATATAATATTTAACTATTATTATATAAATATAGAGTAAATAAAATTGATTGTCATAATTTATAATAAATTATCATATTGTGAACAATATTTATTCAAGTCATAATAAGTTCACGTGATAAATGAGCGTAATCAATTATAAGGCTCTACTATTCACAATATCGTATAATATTAGCCTATTTTGATTAAAAAAGTTGAAATATTATATTATTATTTATTTAGATAATTTATTAAATAATTGATTGATATCATTAATTAATATTTATTTTATCTCACAATGGATATGAGATGAGAGGACGAGATGAGAGAGAGAGAGAGTTTGATAAAAAAATATAATATACTTATATTACTCTGTATAAAATCAAGGTATATATCGCAAAAGGATAATAGCTTAGACTCTCGCAGTATAGTGTGTATCAATAGAAATTATCTCTGGAAAAAAGTATCTTCCAGAACGCATATATAGAGTGGATCTACACATTATAGCACGAGGGTGGCATATAATTACGCTATTAGGAACTAAGCTCACACAGCACAGTAAAAAGTTTTAATTAGTGTGTTTTAGAGCCTGGTCATTTTTTTGTGTACTCACCGACTGTCGACTTCGAGCAAGCCGGTTTTTTTTCTAGCGGTTTAACATACTTATATTGACAACTGGAATTTATTACAAAAAAAAACTTCTTTAAGAATATTCCTTCGAGATTATTTTATATTTATTCAATTATTTAAACATTAAGGAAACTCTCTCGCTAGTAGTTGTGAGAAGAACTACTCTAGTCATATAGATATACCTCTTAAAATGTCTATTGGAAATTGTTATCATGAATCTCTCGTGTTATAGATCAAATAATGGAGTGATATATTTTTGCGATCGCGCTCTGCTGGTGTGGATTACTCGCCCTCAGTAATTTTACTGGATGCATAACGATGAAAATAAATAACTGGTTGGCAAGGTTTTTTGGATCAACGCACAGTGCAGTAGATTAAATAGATAGAGTAAGTATATTAATTATTGACTACTTGAAACCTATAATCAGTAGATGGGTAAATTTGTCACGTAGGATAGCGGACAGTGTATGGTAGATAATACTATAATTAAGAGTATGGTTAACAGAGAAACTTCCTCTCATCAGGTATTTTTATAAATAATTTTATTAGTTTATTTATAAACTTCGTTGAGGTTAATATAGCGTCGGGCAGGGTGGCTGGGCTACACACTTTTTTGTATAAGAGATGAGTTGAGTAATGGCAGTTGCCCTCTCTCACAAGATAAATAAAAAAAAATAAAAAAAATCTGTTAAATTTGTAATATGCTCATTTTAATAGCCACGCCCTATTAGTACTACATAGTATTATTATTTATATGAATTATTTTAAATTTCAATAAAATTTTTATGTATTTTTTATAAACTAATATAATAAATTAGGGGTATAAAATGTGTCTCTTATACAATAGGATATGCGACACTTTGTTTCATAGTAAAATTGAATTGATAGAATATACGTATATATAATCTTCTTATGTATTAATGAAAAAATTGTGGATGGATTTTATTATTTTTTAGTGTATAATGAATTCTGTTGGAGAATGGATTTGTAGTACTTATATCTCTATCATAGTGAGTGATAGCACTTGAGTATGTTAGCTTTAAAACTGGCACAATTAATTTTATAAATTCAAACAATAAAATGATCATATAATAATCACTGGACTAACTTGGTCGCGATTCACATACGCTGATTAATATATAAATTGATGATGGGGTGGAATCGGACCATATATATATATGTGTTTATATTATATCTTATTTTATTTATCATTTATATATTGCATTTATTATTATGTGTAGCTAATTTTAATATACTAATATATTTTAATTACTTTTATATAAGTAATATAAAATTAAGAATAAAAAAATAATGAATATTTAATTATGTATAAATAATTATTCCAATAGTGTCAAATATTTGTCACGAGAGTGGGTGATTATGGCCACACATTTCTTATTCTGTTTTATGTATCATATTATTGACATTTTTGTTACTTCTTTCTTTTAATTTTTATAGATATGAATAAATTAAATTTTAATGGAATATTAAATAGTAATAAGAAAGAATGATCACAAATTGACCTTTCATAGTTCAGTTCAGCGAGCGGTAAACAGGCGCCGCTGCTATCTTCGCATAATTGGATGGTCCATATTCATACTCACGCCTTCAAGGTGATAGTCTGAATGAGCTTTATTTAAACTTTAATAAAACTATTATTATTAGAATTAACTTGCCACTAAACTATTTTCTTAAAAAACTTAACCTAAGTTTTCTGAACTTAGAAATTTTTTTAAACTTAGAAAATTTTTTCAGAAAATATGCATTAGGGGAAAAGTGGGGAGACGAAGTTTATACCTAAAGTGGCCAAAGTCACCCCGCCGGACGCTATATATATAATATATATATATATATATATATTATATATTAATATATATATATATATATATATATATATATATATATTATATATATTATATATATATATATAATATTATATATATATATATATTATATATGATTATATATATAATATTATATATATATAT
Organism: Trachelipus rathkii; assembly: GCA_015478945.1. Taxonomy (NCBI): domain Eukaryota; kingdom Metazoa; phylum Arthropoda; class Malacostraca; order Isopoda; family Trachelipodidae; genus Trachelipus; species Trachelipus rathkii. The sequence goes on from JABUQX010105653.1 coordinate 34,713, forward strand.
ATATATAATATATAATATATATATATATATATACCGTATATTATATGCAAAATAATTTGTATTTTAATTGTTCGAATATTTATAATATAATATCGAATCACATGTATATTGAACTATAAAGAATATATCTAATTTATGGTTTTTTTCCGGAACCTGTCAAATATTCGCAAGCAACAATTTGCACAATTTACTTTTTAATGGCCATTTACCCTACGTAATTTATAATGATAAGTAATTCGTTTAATTATCTATACATAGTAATTTTTCATTTGTATGTATAATCACCTATCAAATACTTTATAATCATAACTGATAATCAAGTCAGGACTCATATGTAATGAATAGACATCACCTAACTCAGGATTGATACTATTATGTGTAAAAAGTTCACAACTGAGAGTTCAGTTGCCACAATTCTCTATGCGCTGGCAATGTTATATAACACGTAGCTCTCGTACTATAAAGAGAGTAACTGAGATATTTACATTTATTACAACTATTCTCATTATCATTATTTTTTTTGAATATATCCTAGTATTTCCTCAATAATGATAAGCGGGATGACACCTCTACTCTACTTCATTACCAGTAAATAGTAACTCATATACTGATAGTGATAATTATAACTTTTTATGTATAGCCTACCGTATGATAAAACCTAGGTGAGTTTATACACTGATTAAATTCTGGAGGAATTAATTCTACCAAGATTGCAAGAAAATTCTCTTCCTTTTGAATGTGATGTACTTGTATTTCCAAATTCAATTCGAAATTAAAAGATACACTGTTCTCTTCCTGAAAAGTGTTTAGTATCAGATACACGATTTAGTGTTCAACAGGTCTAACAGCAATACAGAGTGACTATTCGTTTTCTAAATTTTGGAATTTCATAATAGTCTTTATTAATAGGTTCTTTACTGTATATATTATATTTTAATTCAGCCAGACTTATTAAAGAACAGTTGTAAAAGTTGAAAAATAAAATAAGTGTTTTGCTACACTACTTTCTGGAGAAACATAATACTTATTAACTAAGCTTGATTTGCGATGATGAAGATTGATAACTGAACTCTTTCATATCGAAAAATTTAAAGGTGCAGTACATTTCAAAGCTATTTTCGCATTGTTGATAGCTTCCTCGGTCCCACAATTCCATTCCACTCTTCTCTGAGAGTAAGAAAATCCTTTAAGAAGTGATAGGAGAGGAAATATGAAGGAATAAATATGATCTGTGGAAGGACGAAATTAATTTAGACTGCCCAAAAGGAACCAGAGTTCTCTTACTGTCCTAGTATAATAATATTGTCTTTAGCCTTTGTCTTTATTTAGGAGCATGATGTCTTCAACCTGGTCATATCATAAATAAGTAATACTGGATTGATTTATCTGGTATTTATTTGTACTCTGACATTACTCGAAAGCTTTTATACATTTGAGAACACCATCTAAATTGTTTAAATGTTAATGAGTCTCTATTGCTATTAATAAATAGGTCAATAAATATAATAATAATATTTGGAACATTTGAGGGTAAACACTATGGCTAATTGACTCACGATTGAACGAAGTATCTTTCACTCTCACTCTGAGTATCGTAGCATCAAGAATATTGTCAGTGTCGCGGTATTATCAACAACATTCCGGCAACATATATATATATATATATATATTATATATATTATAGTATATATTATATATTATATATATTGATTATATATTATATAATATATTATAACTATTATATTATATCATATTATATATACTATATATATATATAATGTATGTGGGTGTGTGTGCGTAAGTGCTTGCGTAATATAGTAATATATAAAATTAAATCGATAGAAAAATTGTTCATGGCTATTATTCTTTGCGAGCTATTTGAAAAAGGGTTATTCCATTACTCGTAAATTAGTCATGTTGAGTTACGGGGTTTTGCCAAGTTTAGTATCAATTAGTAAGTGGAATTTCGATTTCGTATTGTATTATGATACTCTGCTAAGTAAGTAGAAAAGCCATTATCTTTGATTGAAAGGATGCGTTCATAAATCATTTTGACATTTCTGTATGCATATCAAAGGATGTGCGTGTGTGTGTGTGTTTGTGTGTGCGAATATATGCATATCAAAGGATGTGTCTACATATTATTTAGCATGTTTGTAAGTATAGCTTAAGGATATTATGAAAACCTATAGACTGGAGGACTCAATCCTCCTCCCGGAGTTTTCACTTTTCATAAACTTAATCCTTGAGATAAATTCTAATACATAAATATTTAATATAAATTCTAATATATAAAAACTTAATAAATTCTAAAATAATCTTCCCGTATTATGCTACTAGAGTATTAGGCTATAGATTAGAGTTGCAATCAACGCAGGTGTGCAGGCCAAGGTCCCTGAGGAAGGGACTTGAAATGGAACTAACCAATATATATATAGTATATATTTATATTTATATATTATAATTTTATCTATATATATATATAACTAGTTATATACTATTATAATATAGTTATATATATATATATATATATCTATATTTATATATATATATAATAACGAAGCTTTAAATGGAATGACAAATCGAATATATATATAAAAAAATTAGAATCTATTTTAATTATAATACTATATTTATATATATATATTATAATATAGTATACTGTTATATATATTATACATACTATAATATATATATTATATTATACTATATAATATAGATATCATATACTGTATATATACCATAGCTATATAAATTTCCTTGAAATGAAACTAATGCATATATATATATATAGGCTTGTAATATATATACTATATATAATATATATTCTATATATATATATATATATTGGTTGTTATTTGAAATTATAATATTATAATACTATTATATATATATATATATATATATATATTATATATATATATTATTATAGGGCTACTAAGTAGGCTATATAGTATATATCCCCAAAAATAGAACCTTGAACTCGGAGTATAATAAAAACTAGTTAGCTCCCGATATACATACATACATTCCAATAAATTGTACGCATACAATCAGCTAGTAATACATGCATGAAATTATATGTATGTTTGTATGTACTTGAAGAGTTGGTGTAACTGATACTTTTATAATGAATATATATGTATGTGATTATACAGTTATACACGTAAATATTTTGTGTAGCATGAATTCTATGTATGTATTTGTTTCTATGTATGTATGAAACTATCAAGGTGACGTCATTTGTTGCTGTGCGTTTTTGTTTTCTCATTATCGCTTCGTGACCGAGACCCGAATATCCGCCTCTCCGAATCCACAGTTTCTTAAAAGTTTATTGAGGACGGAGGTGAAAGTTAAGGTTAATAATAATAATAATAATAATAAAAATAATAATAATAATAATAATAATAATAAAATAATAATAATAATATAATAACAAGCCCTATTTCTTTCAATAATGGAAATAATAATAATAATAATAATAATAATAATAATAATAATAATAATAATAATAATAATAATAATAATAATAATAATAATAATAATAATAATAATAATAATAATAATAATAATAATAATAATAACCTTTTATTAAATAATTAATAATAATAATAATAATAATAATAATAATAATAATAATAATAATAATAATAATAATAACCTTTTTATTTATTTATTTTTATTTTCAATCTTTTACTTTTAATTTTAATTTTTTTATTTAATATATATATATATATATATATATATATATTATATAATAATATATATATACACGTAGTGATATGATATCTATATATATATATATATTATATATAATATATATATATATATATATATTTAATATAAATATATATATATATATATATAAGCTATATTATATATATATATATAAGCACTTAAAATGCTAGGATGTGCTAATTAAAAGTTAATCAGCAGCGAACTTTGTGTAAATTTAAATTGAGTTTTTAACGTGGATGGAAAATTAGTTTCATTTTCTTTCCTTTTAATTATTCAGAAAGATGAAATGTTTTTGTTTTCATTTTCACGTGTAAGAAGACTTTAAAAATCGTATCAGTTATGCACATGGGAGGTTTGAGGCATTTGTCCACACATAACGTTTTGTCTCTTCTCTCTCTCAACATTATTCTTTCTTTCTTTCATTCTTTCTTTCATTTTTTCTTTCTTTTTTTCCTTTTATCTTTATCATTTTTCTTTTTTTTTCTTTTTTTTCATTTTTTTCGCTTTTTCGCTTTTTTCTTTTTTCTTTTTTTCGTTTTTCTTTGTTTTTCTTAATTTCTTTCTTTTTTCTTTCTTTTTCCATTTTTTTCTTTCTTTTTTTCATTTCTTTTTTTCTCTTATTTTTTCTTTTTCCTTTTTCTTTTTTTATTACTTTTTATCTTTACTTTTTCTATTTTTCTTTTTTTTCCTATTTTTCTTTTTTTCTTTTTCTTTCTTTTTCTTTTTTTGTTCTTAAATAATGGGGATGACAATATTTTAATGACTATCCCATTTAAGAAATTGAAGAACTTGATGGGTTATGGAGAAAAGATACAATCTTTAGAACTTATCATTATCTGAAGAACTGTTATTTATATTCCTGGGGATATGGGTTTGGCCCAGGGGTGCAGAGCTTTATCTGAAGAAACATCTATTTGTGTGTTGCCGCCGACGGAACATTAGGATCAAATCTTTAGTCTGCATGTTTTCCTGTCTCTAAACACCTCTATTTTTGCCTCAAGTAGGACATATCCCTTGGTATGTGTGACATTCCTTTAAGGAATAAAAAATCTGCAAAGATGCTGAGAAGGAAGCACAATTGTGATTTTAATTTAAAATTGAAAAGACAAAACATTAAATATATATATATTATATATATATTTTTTATAATATATTATATATATATATATTATAGGTTAATATAATTATATATATATATATATATAGATGTAATAATATAGTATTACATAAGGAAAGATGTATTGATATATATATTATTACTAATATATCATTTATATGAAATATATAGTATATATATAAATATATATTAGGGGTGTACCAAACATACATACATCTACATACATACATCATACATACATACATACATACATACCATACATACCATACATAATCAAAACCCATACATTACCAATACATACATTACAGTACATACATAAGCATCATAACATACATAATAGCATACTACATTTTACATACATATCAATGTTCAGGTAACTTACAATACACATTACATACATACATACATACATACATACATACATACATACATACATACATACATACATACATACATACATACATACATACATACATACATACATATCATACTTAAATCAATACATACATACATACAATACATACATACATATTATATATATATATAATATATATAATATATATATAGTATATGTTTATATATATTTATATATATATATATACTCACAAATATTTTTCTTAGTACTATATAGTTATATAGTATAGGTTTATTGGTGTTCCTGTATTATTTTCTTATAAACACATTCATAAGAAAATTCTAAGCTTGTCCGACTGTTATCTGGTAATATTAGCAGCGACCTTCTTAAATAAAATAATATGTATGTTTTTTATGATGTTTTTTCTTTCTATGTATTGGGTTTTCCATTGATGTCTTTCTTAATTAAAGATTAATTTTTTGCGATATTTTATTGTTTATGAATGTTTATATTGTATTTGAAATAATTTTCGATGTCATTTTTTAATGGAAAATGCTAAATTTTAATATTTTTGGCATTTTCCTGCTAGACTTCTTATTTTTTTTGAAAGGTTAGTTTGGATGATTAAGGTTTAGGTTAGGGTTAGGATAAGTTTGGGTTGTTAGGTTAGGTAAGGTGATCAGAAAATTGCCCAAAAATGGTAAATTTAGCATTTTATCAAATTTTTTAATTGAAAATACTATTAGATACAATTTAGACATTTATAAACCATATAAATAGTATTAATAAACCATAAAAATTGGTATTAAACTCCTTTTTAAACAAAGATAATAATCAGTGGCAACATTTATGGCATCATCAATAATTTTGGCCTTGATAATTTTAATATTTATATTAATATATTAAATAAAACTATCTATATACAATAAAGAATTGTATGATGGAAATTTATAATAATTTTAATGTAATATAAAATATATAATATAATATAATATAATATAATATAATATAATAATGAAAATTTGTATACATTGAATAATTATTATAATAATATTAAGTAATAATATTAGTAATATATGATAATATTACATAAAATAATAATCTAATATAAAATATAATATATATAATAATATGAACAGTATAATAGATGAGTCTTATAAGACACACAAACTAGAAAGGTTTTGGGTGGAACTGGAACCGGAGCCGAAATTTTTGCCGGCTCCACAGCCCTCTTGCTTTTACATATATATATATATATATATAATATATATACATATAAATTGCACATATGTGTGATATATTATATTATTTTATTTAATATTAATTTATATTTATTATTTATATTATATTATGTCATACTTTTGTAGATATTTTATATAGTATATTATTGTATGTTTATATTATATTATATAGTTATAGTAGTATAGTATGGTATATCAAGCGTAAATCAGTTAGGATGTTTTTTCCTGTGGTGAATATATTTTTATCTGTTAATGACCTGTTTCATTCCATCTGAGACGATATGAACTTAACTGTGTAAATCACTGAATTCATATTATTCGAATGATGTTTTTCTACACGGTTTCCTATCTTTCCGTAATAAATTATTTGATAACGGACCTTTCATTATGTTGTAGTTATGACACAAACGTTTTTGCTGAAATGCTGTTGTATCGATTCCTGTAAACAGGGTTAATTTTGAATTGACTGGTTTTAAATCCTGTGATTTTCATTTATTTTTTTTAGTATTACCTTTTCTATTTTTTATTAATTATTTGTTATTTGCTATACGTTCTTGGTTTTTACCACCGGTCAGAACTGTGTGGATTTATTATCACACGGAAAGTATTATTATATTTATATTTATATATATAGGTTATTTATTTATAGTATGTATATTTATTTATATATATTATATATAATATATATATAATAATATCTTATATATATATATATATATAATATATATATATATATATATATATATATTATAATATTATATATATATATATTATATATATTATATATATACTGTATATATATATCTATATATACTTATATATAGTATTTATATAAATAGGTAAGGTATATATATATTATATAGTAGTTATATATCTATACTATTATATATATATATATATATATTTTATATATATAGCATATATATCACATACCATAATATATAGTAGGGTAGGGGTATATTGTATTAGTATATTTTATACTGATGATATTTTACTGGGTGATTGTTTCATATGAGCTTATATATATAGTATATTATATTTGGTTTTTCATAAATTTTTATAGCTTTGCAATATTACCGTTTTTCTTTTTATTACAAGTCAAAAAATTGGATTGAAAAGAAAGATTGTACTACTTCGCTCTATATAGGTCACAGCTGTGCGCACACACTCTTATAACCACTGGGAACATGAGGCGGACAATAGGGTGAAACTTATATTCTGCAGAACCACTAAATACTTCATCTAGTATGCAAGGGCGATAGTGTCATAAAATTCGGGTGGACGACGAATGACCTGATGTTTATAACTGCTTTTAAAATAATTTTTTGTTATAATAATACCTATAATATATATATATATATACTTATAGGAGTAATATATATAATATATAATTATATATTTATATATATTTATAATTAGTATTATTGTATATTTATTATATTATATATATATATTATTATTATATATTATATTTATACTATCTATATATACTTACTATTTTGAATTTTGGGTAGTAATTTGGGGGTGGTGCTGATAGTGTTGAACATTCTCAATGACCTGACAGATGGCAGATTTGGGTCTGTCTCTAAATTCTGGTTACGTTTTTTAGAGCATTTTTTTGGGGGTGATGTTATTTAATGCATCCTTTCTTTGGTGGGAATTTTAGTAATTTTCGGTCTTTTTTCCACAGGCCACGGTCTCTGCATTTGACCAAGTCTTGTCAGCAGCTAACTTGGTCAAGGCTCCTAACTCCTCGAAGAGTTTTTTTTCTACAGTTTAGCACTTTCTGCACGTCATATTGACAACTTACGCTTCCAATGGGCTGCGCAGATTTTCCCCAATCCTACTCTTTATATTCGGAGGATCTAGAATCTTCGTAAATGGCCGAGGAAAATTCCAAGTGGTCATGGTCTGCCGTATCGACGTGTGCAAAGTTATTGCCGATCACTGGGTTGGGTCGTCGTTAGATTTTGACACTTGATGTGTCAAATTAGGGTTTTTTAAGGTAGGGGAACTCGTTTCCAAGGTCTGCAAAGTGTTTTCAAGTCTGGAAAGACCGCTGGTCCGATTGCGACGACGCGTGTTTCTAAGAGGCGTAATCGGGTTTCGTGTTTCGAGGTTTATGGGTATTTAGACTCTTTTCAGGGTGTTTTTGAGAGGCGTAAAGCTCAGAGGCTTGCCCCGCATACATGTTTCGGAAGATGCATTTTCTGGATTTTATTCTCAATTGACTTCCGCACGGTTATTTACTCAAATTTTGACGATTTTGAATTCATCTTTCTACTAGGACCGTGCTCTGGTTTTGAAATAATTGCAAAAATAAAGAGTAATTTCAACTCTTAAAACGGAGTATCGATCCCAGAGTATCATGAATGACATTACTGTTCAAAATACTATACCATTGAAAAACGGTAGACTTATTTATTTTTGATAAAGGACTTACGTAGAATAGGCGATAATAGTTAAATTAAACGCGTCGTCCTATCGGAAGCGTCTACTCTGACTTGGAAACACGTTTCAGACCTTAGAAACGGGTTCCCCTACCTTGGAAACCACTAATTTGAAGCATATACAGTTTTTTTTATTTGTTTATGGGTGGGGTTGCCGGGGTGTTCTTCCCATCTACCTGGTTTGAAATCCACTAATTGAAATCTATCAATGTCAAGATAATCTAGCTGAAGTGATGAAATTCTCAGTCAACTCGGCCGGACATGACTTGGGGAATTCTCCTGCCTAGTGTTTTTCAGCTAGTTTCAAAACCTCCTAAAACGGTCTCTCAGCCCTTGGAAAGCGTACCGTAGTCATTGACGCGCACTGCGTACCGTTCTTGGGGGGGGTTTTTTTTGCTGGGGGAAGAAGGGGCCAACTCTTCGGGAGTTAGGGGCCTTGAGCAAATCAGCTGCTAACATGACTTGGTCAAATGCGGGAGACCATACCATGTGGAAAAAGCTCCGAAAATATTTTAAGAAGAGCCAATAATGGTAAAAAGTACAAAAAATGCTATAAAGCAGCCATATTTAGCGACAGAAACTCTGGTCTCACTGGTGGTCTGTCAGGTTCGGCTTCTATCTTCGCAACGCGCCTTTGGGATCTTATATTTATATTTGGGCGGTTATTAGGGATAGCGAGGTAGTTTTTTAGTTTAGTAGTGGGGGTGGGTTTTGTTGTGGGTGGTTGTATTCAGTGATCACGGGGTTGGGTATGTGCTTAGATTTCTATATCGTACGTCATGTTCAGACTTTCGTTAGTAGCGGTTTCTATCTTATTAGCTTTTCATTGTATTTAGTGTCTTGAGTATTTTGTATGTTAGTTTGAGTGTGTGACGAGGTGAGGAGCTTGTTATAGTTACTTGAGTGTGTATGGTATGTTTCTATATATTATATACTGTTATTTATATTCGGTTGGTTTATATTAGGGTGAGATGAAGTTGTTTGGTGTCGTAGGTATGTATGATAATGATATACCGCATCATATTATTTATTTTTGTTAAACTATTATATGGTATAGTTATCTGAGTAGAATATAATAAAAAGAGCTATGATTGTTCTTTTGTTTTTCAACATTAGTGTTACTACTAAAATTATTATATAGCAATATCTGTAAGTAAAGAAATAAGTTACATGCCTAAATTCTTTTAAAGAACTTTTTTTCCTTTTTAAAAACTTTCTTCTTTTTTCATAAGTAATTATTATTTTTATTTTGCTTTGAAACTATATAAAAAAAATCTTTTATATTATCATTTTTATGTTCTCTATTATTCATTATTATTATTGAAATATTTTATTTTATTAATTATTTTGATTGATTATTAATTATTTTTTAATGATGTGATTATTGAGATATATGATTTTTTGAATAATTTAAATGCATTTCTTATTTTTATTTTTGTTAGGTCTTCTATATTATTTGATATTTTCATTTTATTCATTAATTTTTTTATTTTGATTAGTATATCTTTGAGTTTTTTAGTTATTTATTATTATTTATTTATGTGTAGTTTAGTTTATGTATTATTATTATTTTGATTTATTTTATTTTATTTGGACATTTTTGATTTATTTATTATTCAGTGTTTTTTTATTAAGTGAATGTTTTTTTTGATTACGATCATTATGTTTTTTATTATTATTTGAGTTATTTATTATTGTTTGTATTATTTATTGATTATTATTTATTTTTATATTTTATTATTATTTATTATTGCTGCAATTATTTATTTAGTTATTGTTTATTTAAATTTCATTTATTAATTTTAGTATTATTATTATTAATTCAATTTTTCATATAATATATGTGCTTGTTTATTTATTTTTATTATTTAATTTTGAATTTTTTTTTGTTGAATTGAAGCGCGTATATATTCCTTTATTTTAGTCATTAGTGAGGTGATTTTTAGGAAGTCTGGTGGTTATTGTGGGGGGTAGGCCGCATTTAATAGTTTTTTGATGCGCAATTGGGCAGTGGGCCGGTTCGAAGAGACGCCGAGAGGACGATGGCGGCCGGCTTTTTTTGAGCATATTTTTTCATGGGCGCAGGGGCGGTTTTTTTGGAATTGAATTGAGTCGGTGCTAATTTTTCAAGGTCTTGAAGATTTTGGCAATTATTTTAATCACACTAATGGTTGTTTATAAGGTGCGATTTTTTTTTATTGAATGATTTAGGGAGTGGTAGCAAATTTCACTTCAAATAAACAGAAAATTGAATTGGGCGTCTTCAATGTAAGGTTTGCTTTTTGTAATATCCATATATATATAACTCCATATATTTATTTATTTTTTTTGTATATTTTTATTATATTATAGTATTTAATATTTTTTATAGTACGATATAGGTTATAGTTCATTGTATTAGATCATTTATATTTTTTATGTTCTTTATATCTGGGATGGTTATTTATGGTTTGGTACTTATATTTATGGGGTTATTATGAGGTATAGATAGTTTTTAGGGGTTTTGGGTTTGGATTATTAATTTTATTAGACTTATATATATATTTATTTCTAGTTATATTTTCATTTTTAATATTGCTTTTCTGTTACTTTAATCTTTTATATATATTAGCTTTTTTTTTGGTGGTTTATGTGAGCTATTTTGTGAGTATTAGTATTTAATCTAGTATATGTATTCGAGTATCCAGTGTATGTTTTTTTAGTTTATTATGTAATTGATAGTATAATCTATATTATTGGTTATCATTTTATTATAATTTATTTCTTTATTATATATTATATATTATAAGTATCTGTTTAATATTTATTATTTGTGTATCTTTTATATATAAATTTATTTTGTGGTATATGTTTTGTATTTATTATCTGTGTTTATCCGATATAGTATATGAAACTATGTATATGTATGTGAATTCTTTTAGATTATCACTTATTTGTTTTTTGGTGTTTTATGACAGCCGTTCATTCTAGTATCAACATTACTTATTTAAATCTTTAAAAAGTGAGATTTTTCAATTGCTTTACAGTGTGCTTTTATGTTGACCGTATTAGTTTTAATTAGGTTATTAGTTTATGGTTTTATCATATATATGTTATATATTAGGTATGAGATTGTTCCTGATATTGTTGTTATTTGGATTTAGGTCTTTTTACTAGATGGCGTTTGTATAATTTTATTTGTTAGTAGTATAGTAATTCTATAGTATGAACGAGTCTAGTAGTATAGTCTATACGTAATAGTATATTATATAGGTTTGACTATATAATATTTTTATATCTATTGTATTTTATTTATATATGATATTTTATAGTATTTATTATTTTATAGGTGGTAATATTTGTTTATTTATAATATATATTTTTATTATTAACTACTATGTGATGTATGGATAGTATATTTATAAATATATACGTAATAATTTATTATATTACTATTATTAGCTAGTATTATTATATTATTTAGTATATATTTATATTAGTGAGTGATATATATATGTTAGTTATATATATAGTCATTGAATCATATTTGTTATGGAATTTTGAAATCGTGATTAATAAAATTTCAAGATTTGAGGAAATCCAATCATTTTATACTATATATATATAGTAGTTTGTTTTATAATATAGTATATATATAGTATTATTTGTTATTATATTATTATTATTATGTTTAATAATATATTATATTATTTATAATATATGATATATAATATTTTTGTATATATTATATATAGTAATGGGACATGTCTATATGATAGTGAGTTATGGTTTATAAGTTTTATATTTTATTATATATGAATCTTTGATTTTTGGTTATTGTATGTTATGTTAAGTTTGGTTTTGGCTGCAAATGAAAGCTAAGGGAGAGGAATTCGGAGTATGTACGAGGCCTGTTAATGGAAAGTGAGGACAGGTTATGAAAATAGAGAGTAGTTCACTGCTTGTACAGGAGTCAAGCATCGTATTGTATGTCCCCAATACACTTTATTGCATATTTAGATGTGGTAATGAGTAGAGTGAGGAGGGAGGTGGGTGAACTTGGAGGAGATATGATGGGGTATGCTGATGATTAGGCGTGTTGGAGCGAGGATGAAGAGAGGCTTAGTGAGGTGAGAGAGATATACAGAGCAAGTCATAGGACTTGAAATCCTCATGAAGGAACACAAAGGGTTATAGACCGTCAGAGATATAGTGATAGCACGTCCTTTTCAGGGAACAACCACCAGCTAAAGCCGTGCAACAACTGAGGTTGTAAGAAGTCGTCTGAAGGCGCATAGAAATATCATACTCTCTTATTTGAGCTTTTTAGAAAGAGAAAGTTCAAGTGATCTTGATAATTAAAGGTCACGAGAAGGAAATGCTAAGAATATTAATACAAGATGGATCAGGTGTTTCGAGTTGTGATTGTTTTTTGCGACCATTATTTTATTAACCGTGTGGTGAGAGGATTATGTAAAGTCAGAGAGAAAGAGAGAAGACTGGTGATTTTGAAATACTTTTGAAAACTACCATGGTTTCTTTGCCCCAATTAAGAGGATACGAGAAGATAGAGGTCAGGTGCTCCATGGCTATTCCTGCATGCATAAATTTGTCTTTGAGTGGGTCGGCTTCCAATTGGTAGGAAGTAAATGAGAAGGAGGAGGATCGTCATAGGTGAGTGGATAGGAGACGAGTGATAGAAGAAGCTCATTAATTAAAGGGGAAAAATTGTTGGGGGAAAGGACAATACTTTGAGGACACTAACAATTTAGTTCAAAGGAATGGACGATGACCGTTCTATAACAGCTGCTAGAGAACGACCGGAAGCGAAACTTAGAGAGAGATGAGACGAAGAGTGAGGAGAGAGAGCGAAGAAGAGAATGTATGCCCGTAGAGATAACCAGGGGATGCAGCCCCTTGAAAGGGCTGTGATCCTTGGGGGGGATCACCCCGAAGGGGTGGTAAGCCGGGCGCTTTGAGGCCTCAGCATGAAGGGCTAGCACCTAAGCCCGCTTACACGCCCTTCGGCGGTGATGCCCCTCGCGATTCACACCCTTTTTCAAGGGGCGGACATCCCTGGGGTGTTGTGCTTCTGGAAGTAATGTGTTTGCTTTAGATACTCTTGGTTATGATAAAATGTTTTAGGGTCGTGAAATGGTACGCTTATGTTAAATATTAACTATCGCACAATGAGGAATAACATTGATTTGTTAGAGAAAGTCGATGAGTTTTTGTAAGATATTACTATAGTTAACTGACGATGATGTGTTAGACAAACGTGAGCATAGGTTTAGTTTTGTTGAGGTAATGTTAGGCTTTGCCCGATATACTTTTGCTATGCTAGCGTCGTTTCATAGGTGAAATGCAGTTATGCTCGAAACGAGTTACTTTGATGAAGATAATGTCAATTCATAGTTCAAGATGGTGGCATCTTTGATAGATTGTTTGAAGGGATTGTTTTGTTAGATATAGCCTTTACCTGTTCTAATATGTTCGAAGAAAGTGGGCAACATATCGAGTATTGTATGATGTTAGCTATTTACCTTACAGTGGGAATTTTTCACGATGTGTAGTGATTTTATACCGATGGTATGTTGGTTTGCATTTGGACACTTATGATCTATCGCGGTTATGATTTTGTTAGCTTTACTTGCGGCTTACTGTGTTGGTTCTAGGCATACCCGATCTGTGATTAGAGGTTAGATCTTATGACACACCCCTGATATTTTAAGCGTTATTTTATGTCCAGCCATGATACCTTGAAATATTGACTTGAGGGATAAGTCATAGTAATAGATACCGGAGAGTGGTTCGGACCGGTAGGAGCTGCAGAGATGGGTGGTTTGATTTACGGGATTTAACTTGGCTTTAATACATGCATGTTAAAATCAGTCAATTATTATGCTTTACCAAAAGTGTGATAGATGTATTTGACTCAAAGAACAGCTTGACTTTGTTGATACGTTATGTTGCGGTATAGATTGTATTTTTGTGTTAATGTCTGTGGTTAAAACACGTCTTGGTTACGGAGTTTACGCACAGAATTATTGTCCGCGGAACCGATGGGGATAATGAGTATTAGACGAGGTTTTCGGATGAAACTTTTTTGTCAGAAATATGGCACGGAAGCTTGAGATGGTCAGAAACACGGATTTTTTGTTTCGTTAGCATTACATATCTTTGTCAGTGATGATGATTACGCAACTACCAGCGCTCATCATAGCTGCTAACTGTATTGGCTTAAATATTTCCACGGTGTATAATGTAATTTAACATGATTGTGATGGTCTAAGCAGTGGTTCTCGGCGACCAACGGGGCGGGTGGTACGGTTGTCGCAGCCAGAGATTGAGAGTCGCGGGGCTCTCGCGGCGGTAACAGAACCTGCGCGCTCGCGGTCTACAGTCACTATCCAGACGGGCCCAGGGTGGACGTTGGTGAGCGGGGCGTAGTTCGTGCGGCTGAGAGGAGGCGGGGGCGGTAAGGGGCGAACGGTATTGCGGAGGAGGAGGGCGTAAGGAGGGGCTAGCTCCGCTACGCCCAGAAGGAGGTGCTCCATTGTGTCCTGGAAATGTGACATCTGGTGCAGGTGGTGGTGGTAACATTGTCTAGTTTGAAACTTTATTTATATTGTGAAAGTTTTGGGTGGTGACCCCCTGATCTGCTCCGGGCGAGATCAGTATTATGTGCACTCTTTTATGGAACAGTGTTTTTCTAGGGAGTAGAGAGAGGGAATTTTTGGATGAGGGGGGGGACGTGTTGTTAAGATTGTATGGGTAGTGTGGTGTGTTGTAGGGTACGAGAGATGGCCGAAAAGTTTATGTAATAGTACATTAATTTGAGGGAACTTGTGTTAGGATATAGTTAGTACAGTCCAATTTGTACTGAGGTAGTGACTATATACTCGTAATTGGTTATAAGGTGAGGGATAGGAGGATATAATGTTATGTTAGACTGTCAATATATGGTAATAGTCATTAGAGTAAATGTATAGTTATTATAGTTATATGATAGTAACGTGTTAGTTATTTACCTAAGTATAAGTAAGTGGGGTAATAGTATACTAATATTTATGTAAATTATATGAATTCCTTAGTATGTCTGGATTAAGGTAGGTTTGTATAGAGAGATTAATAAGTGGTACACTTAGTAATGAGCCGTGTTTGACTCCCAGAGCTGAATATCAGATAGCTAGAGGAGTGTGAGCTGAATAATGGGTAGTATCCGCAGTAGGTGGTGAGAACAGGTTTTCAGAGTTTTTCCTGTGGTTGTAGATATTAGGCAGGCAATAGAAAGGCGTATGAGGATTCTATTTTATCTTTACCAGCGAAGTGATGAGCGCAGAGCTAATGCAATATCACTGTACGTATACGTAGCTATATTACGCGGTATATATTCATACAGGCTAGATGTATATGTAGTTAGATGTGAGGTATAGGCAAAGTTAGGAATGAACAGTAATTAAGATCGTTATAGTTACTCTATATAGTATTGTTATCATGTAAATATGTATTGGGGATAGTAGGGGCCATGTATTCTAGTAGATGGCATCTACAGCGATATTGATGTATAGTGATAATTAACAAAGTCTGAGTCGTAGATGTATATTACTGTAACTGAGCGGTTGATTTTTTGTATGTGATCTTGTAATTTTTTCTTCTTTTCTTGTTTTTTTTTTGGAGTTAGGATTTCTTCATTTTGGAGACGCTTCGGCAGAATGATGAAAGATAGGCCAGAAGACGCGATCCGAGAAAAAGCGCTATAAGGGGTGAAAACCACGGGGGGACGGGCCCACTTCACGATTGTTTGCCTTTGTAAAGCCAGTCGAGAGTTGATGACTTGCCTCTTTAGAAGTCTGCATTGGGATGCTCGCAGTTGATCGTTTTTGCGACGAGTGTAAAATTTTTAGTAAATTGTCTTCTATTTGGTTTACAAACTCATCTGGTGGTCAAGGGGGTGTGTCCTATCAATGTCACGTCTGAGTGGTGGTTTGGGGGAAAGGGTCGTGGGGAGGGAGGTATTATGGGCGGCCTTAAAACTATGGTGTCAGGTGCGATGATGGATGGAACCCTTGTGCCTCCCGAGGGGTGGTGGGGCGCTGGGTGTTGATTGAAGTGTGGTTGTTCGTGAGTGACGTCGTTGTATATTGTACACTCATTTTGCAAGCAAAGAAAGGAAGTCTGTAGGCATATATTTCGTGTTGGTTCCGTTAGGGCAGAAATGTTTGAAATATCTGGATGATAACTATGCGAGGTCCAGATTGATGTATCCTTTAGGATGTGGCTACAAGTGAAATTGACCATGATGGGAGACGGTAGAACGCTCATGTGTTGTTCATTCAGTGAGGTTAAGGCCGAGGTGCCTTTTATGTGAGAAGACTCTTTGTCTAGACGAATGCTCTGCGAAGCCTTGCTCGGGGCACGATTACGAGAAAGCGCTGCTGGTAATACTAATGCAACAGTTGGCACCACCGAACCAAACATGAATACATAAGCTTCACTTTTGGAAAGGGCAATCTCGTTGTGATGTCAGGCACGATCAGTCTATTGATTTCTTCAGAAGACTAGGAAGAATGGCAGATTATGAAGGGACAACTAGCAGTATAGTTCTCGAGTGTTCGGAGAGCCGCTAGTGACACAAGTTCAGGCTGTAAGTAGTGATTTGAGGATAGCTAGAGATTCGAGGGGACTTCTTGGTAGTGAAGAGTGGGTGGGGCCTTCTACAGGTCAGTGGGTTAGGAATGTTTTGGGTGATTGCTGAGGGTAAGAGATTGTGGAGAGGATGAAGGGCGCGTCAGTGAGTGGAGGAATCGGTCTATGTGGAAGAAACACTACGTGCACTTTTAGAGTATTCGAAGAGTACAAGCCTGTTAAGGTATCTTGATACTGGCTGGATGATTCCCAATGCACGCATGTAATTAAGAAGCTTCCTTTGAGCATAGTTCAGTGCTTCGAGATCTGGATCGAGAGATGACGCTCATGTGTGTGAAGATCATCTTTTTAGATCTTAATTAGAAACAACGACAGTTTGCAATACGATCGAGCATCGGAGTTCATCTCGGTGATAATGATCCAAGCTTTAATTAATTAGCATATGGTTTTCGATGTTCATAATGAACTAGGCGAGATGAATGTTAAGAACGCTGTTCGTAAGAGTCTTACCACTGACACTTAAAGGCTCCTCTATAATTCCATGACTTTCAAGTTATTTTTAAACGAAAAAAGACATTCATTAATCTAATATTCCTTCTGGCGCTGTGCTACTCGATGAAGGTGGCCGCAGCTATGACAGGTAGATATCGCGGTTTTAGTGCACAATTTCAAAGCAAGCTGTTCCAGGGGTTATGACTGTTCACTGTGTTATTCATCGTCAATCATTATCAGTCTGCTTGGACAAATCTTAAGCGTACAAGAGATTATATCTCGAAGGCTGATTGTGTCATTGAGTGAGTCAATAAAATCAAATGGCCCTCTTTGAATGATACTGTTTATTGTCGAGCGTTGTGTGAAGAAGAGAAGAACGAAGCACTTTAGAACGATATTGCTTCAGATATCACTCTCTGCGTTGATGACACGTGAGGTTCGGTGGCTCTTTCTTTTGTCGAAGCTGGAGGTATTTTCACTGGTAAACGGTTCGATATATGTCTTTGAAGACAGTTATTGACGATTTCTCGACGGGCTGACCACGTCTCGCCAATATCATTGTAAAGAAAGACATACTGATGTTGCTTGATTAACCTTTCTGACCATTTTTGACAAATTATAACGAATATAAGATACGAAGCGAGGTAAAAAGATGAATTCAGTCAAAACAAAAGGAAATATAATAGGGGGCTTATTATATGTTAGACTTAGATAGTGTGTGAAGCGTAGTAAGTTATGCGTAGAAGAAGATTACGATCAAGTTCCTCAATAAACTTCGTGGGCCAGTTTGCGGAGAAAAATGAAATTGGCAGGTAATGACGTGGAAGTTTGTTGTTTTCACTTAATAAGCTGAAAGAAAGCATGAAAAACGTAGATTTCAGATATTTATTCGCGCCTTTCGACATACCCAATTGTGGGTGAGTAAGTCACCCGTTTTCAACGCTACTGTGACTGCAGCTAATATTGATCAGTCCATGCGCAGACCCTTAAGTATAATTACTCAAGTCTGCAGTGAATGTCAAAGTTTATTATTATATGTGAGATTGCTGGACTTACGAAGTAGGGTTTGGGGGGCAGAGAAAAAAAGATTCTAATCCTCTTACTATGGGAGAGAAATTTAAAGTATGTTTCTTCTGGCTGCTGCGGTATATCGTCGAAAAAGGCTTCAGTGTGTTGTCAACAATTGAAACAAATGCAGATAAATTGGATATTACTCAGAGAGATGATTTAAGATTATGCCTAAGTAGAACAATCTCTCCTGACATCAATAGGTTATGTGCAAGTCACCAGGCTAAGATTCAGACCACAGTGTCAAGAATGGTGAGTTAATTAAATCGTAAAATTAAATTTATTGAAGAGAATATGTGAAGGAGTTATATAATAGTTAATATAATAAATAATAAATAATGATAGGTTACATAATGACACTTTTTAAAAATACTATTGATATTAATGGAATAATAATAACGATAATAATCTCATAGGTAATTTTTTATTATATAATAATACTTAATATTGAATTCAGATAATAATTAATAAATTATCTAATAATATTATATAAATAAAGGAGTAATTAAATAAAAAATATTGAAGTAATATTGATAATAGTAGTATATTTATATATATTTATTATATTAGCTAAATATATATAGATATATAGAATGTGTAGAGTGAACATATATAGTGTAAATATGTACTATTAGGCTTATATTGGTCTGATTATATATATGTCGTAATTGCTTTAGTAGGTGAGTATTAGTAATCTTAATAATATATATATATATTATAGGGTAAATGTTAGGTATATATAGATAATAAATTGTAATCACTATTTTAAAATATAAAATGATTGATAAGGGGGGGCGGTGGAGTTTATACAGGGGGCCGCCTAATCTTGAAAGGTGAGGGGGGTTGTTGAGGGAAAAGGGTTGAAGATGCCACTTGTGTTGAGATCGCTTAGAAAAGTTGGGGATAATAGTGGATATAGAGGCGTGTGTTTTGTTACGATGTGTTTAAGCGTCTAATAACGTGCTGTTACAAAAGCTGAGTAAGTTTTTGTTAAGTAGAGTGATTAAGACTTGGTTTAATCTGGTCTAGTAATGTGGTTGTGTTAGGGTTTGGCTATGTATCAATTCCTTAGTTCAGCGTTTAGTTCTGTTAGCGTTTATTAATAGTGGAACTTTGTTACGTTAAGCACACGTTCCGCTGCTCTGTATTATAATGTAAATGAGCACGGTTAGTATAAATAGGTGGTTCGCCAGCATCTGTTTGTTTTTTTAAAATATTAAACGACTTTAGTATTCTCCAGCCTATATTCTTGTAACAACATTGTACGTTAAATTGATTAGAGATATGTTGGTAAAAGTATGAATAGGTTACGTGTTTTGTATGCTATGTGTCAGCTACTTTACAGGTGTTAAGTGTGGAACTTTGTTAATGTTAACAGTTTACTTTCGTGCTTAAGTTGCTGTATAAGATTTCGTCGTTGTGAGCATTATTTCTTGTTCTGGTAATTCGCTATGTTGTTCCTAGTGAATGTGAACAACGAAGTTACGTTAGCGGAGACGTAACGTAGAATTCGAGATTGGTTACATGAGTATCTAAAGACTTTCTTTGTACACTGTTATTGTTGTTGGTGTTGTTGCTAGAACAGAGGCATATATACCGCGTTATGTAACTGATATGGGTCATTCGTACGTCGTATTCTTCTTTACTTTCTTCTGATGGGTTGAAAGAAAGAATCTCATTACATTTAAGCGGATGTTAGTACACCTTATTTTGTGCAGGTGAGGATCTGTTTTTTTCTATCGTGTGTGATTGTACGTAGTTAGACGGTCTCCGTATCTCATCTACGGCTTGTTTGTTTGATAGCTTTCGAGAGTTTCTCGTTATTCCCCTTAGTATGTGGTCGTTAATATTTATATGTGTTAGAAAACTCTGATTCGGTGTGCTAACACTTGCTTGTAATTGATTCTGTCAGGAAGGGTCAAATATAACGGTGATGATTAGCATCACTTTAATGTAGCAAATGGATATAAAAAAGTATAAACCAGTCATTTTTTCATAGTTAGCGTTGGTATTATTCTAAAGAGGAACGCGGGTCTAAAGAAGAGATAAGCCTACAAAACTTTCTTTAGTCGTCCTTTACTCCGCATTAGGTATTATGTATGTGGTTCGTACTGGTTATGATAATTAGGTTTTGATAAAATTGTTGCTTTGCAAGAGTTCTGTGTCAATGTAAGTACTTGATCGGGGTAATTAATGAGGAGATGTTTAGGTGGACTATGCTTGGAGAAAGTTAGATCTTGTTTAAGCCGATTTGTATGTAAAGTAGCTTTACTTATTGGTTGTTAAGTGTGTGGACTTCTGTTAATGTGTAAACAGTTTGATATAAGGTGTAGCGTTAAGTTGTGTTAGGTTATTGTCGTTGTACACTTAATTATAGAGTTATCGATATGAGGCTATGTTCAGCTTCTTATTTATAATGGATGAAACATTGTTAGTGACTTAGCATATATTCGCAAGGTGTAGTATATAAACAGAAGCTTCTGGGCATTTCTTTGAATTGTTAAACAGTTTATTTCTGCAAGATTCCATACCGGTTTGTCTTGTACATATTTTCTTAGTTCATGTTACGCTTATGTGACGTTTTAATGTGTGAAAACTTTATTAGGGAGAGGACTCAGCTGTATCATTTCACTATGTGAGTCCTAACAAAATGTATGAATTAGAATATTTTAGTTGATAATGTTCAGCACTTAGGTGTCAGCTGTAGCTTTTCTTAAAGATTGTTAACAAATATTGAAAGTAAGATTAGGATTTGTTTTTTGAGACACCATGTTAGTGTATGCTTTCACATGGTGTTGAAGTGTCTGGACCTTGTGCTTAATGACCGTTTATTGTGTGTGTAATTGTGTTGGGTTTGTCTTGGTGCATTATTTCTGTAGTTCCATGTTGGCCTGATGTTTGCGGGTTTTATTGATGTGGAAAATTTATTAGTTAGAGTAATGATTGTGTTGATCGCAGTATGACTAATCGGACGCAAGGTTTTTGGATAGCATTCTATGTGCTAAATATTCGTGTGTGTAGTGTAAGATTAAAACGTTTTATGTTAGAGTTAGGCGTGAGAGAAAGTAGAAAGGAGTTTACGTTTTGCATCTCCAATGTTCCGTTACTTTAGCTGTTGTTAAGTTGTGAAACTTTGTTATGTTTACCAGCTCTTTACGTGTGTAACGCGTTGTGTCAGGCTTGGGCGTAATATACTTATTTGATTTTCTTAGTTCCGGCCATGTTACGGCTTTTTTGGTTTTCTGTTAGCTTTTGTTTCGTTGGCATAGCTTTCGCCTGCTCGTATCATAATTGTACACGAAGTTAATGGTAATATTTTTGGTTAATATTACGGGATGTTAATGTAGTTTACAGTCGGGTGTGTTACGAGTAATATATCTTTGGACCAAGAAGGTGTGAATAAGGCTGATTAACGTGTTTGTGTGCTATGTTTAGTTATTGAACTGTTGTTTTTAGGCCGCCGAAACTTTGTTAATGTACTTATTTATTCGTGTGGCATGGTGTGAGATGGTTTTGTCTTGTGGCAGCTATTATTCTTAGTTCATGGTGACTATCAAAGTCTTTATTTAAATGTTGAAAAACTTATGAGTTAGGTATATCACTTTCATGTGGTCTGTATGCTAATATTATCACACATGTTGATGGTAAAGTCTTGGTGTTAAGCTTTGGTATGACAGTCATTGAATAGTAAAAAGAAGGCAGATGTTGGTTAGAACGATGTGAATCAGGTTTTTACAGTCTTTGTATGCTATATTGGTACTTTACTGGTGGTGTGGAACTGTTTGTTAAACGTTCACAGGTTTATTCCTGTGTTAATCAGGAGGGCGGTAAGATTTGTCTTTGTGGGGTTAATTTCATAGTTCAGATGATGAAAGGTAAGCTTTGATTAATGTGAAAACTCTTGTTACGCTCAACCCATATAGTGTTTGATGTTTGTAGTAAAAGAACTATGATTTTTTCACTGTTATTGTTTATACCAAAATGATACTCAAGAGAATGTGACCGTATCATAGAATCAATAGTCAAGAGATTGGTCAGGGGGCGAGGCTTGGTGCAGCGCCGGATGGTGGTTTGATTTAGTGATTACTGCTTTAGGGTAAAACACGTAAATTTTTAAGTTATAACATAAAAGAATAAGAAATTTATTTATTTACTTTCTTTTATTTATTTAATTTTTTATTCTTGATGGTCTGAACTCTCTTGACTTTGTCGAAAAATGCGAGCAGACCAACAGTTGCATATAAGGGGGGACTCAAGCAATTGGGTACTCATCCTGACACTAGATATTTAATAACTCGGCACCGCACCGGAGCCCAACACGTGAGCTGTCCCTCCTATCTCCTCTGAGTTCAGACTCTTCTTCTTCATATCTCTTACCCCTTTATTCATCTTTCAATGCCTTCTTCATTGTCCTCTTTGTTTTCTTTGCACGTCTGTGCTCTTTGTTTCACGTCGCGATGACTGCCCTAATAGGGGAGTGCCTAAGACACCCTATTTTACTGAGTTATACCATCATATCTTCGAGCTTCTCTATCTGTAGAGAACCCCTTATAAGAACCCCCAACATGTTGTTATCCGATTGTTTATTTACTCGGCATCGCCAGGTCGTGGCTTTCCAGCTACCGGTGCCGGAGCCCAACTCACAGTATTCACATTCAAAGTATTGATCTATGAAATTCAACTCTGAATCCTCCTATTCACCAAATTTCACCAATTACGAACGACTGCCGTCGATTTTTTTTTTAGATGTAGGGGGTGTGGGCCCCTTCGGGTACTCGGAGCACGGTGACGTAAAACTTCGTACAAATAAGGTACCAGTCCCCAATGCTATACAACTCCTCCTTCTTACAAGATACGATAACTCTAACTTATATATGGAATATCTATTGGAACTCAGAACCAAAACGGATGCGAAGATAGAAACGCCATGCGGACGATAATAATCAACGAAAAATAATGAATATATAAATAGGTAAAAAAAAAATAATATAAAATGAGCAATTTACGAGAAAATAACAAATTTAAAACCCCTTATCCCCGTTGATTGAAGCGGGGTCTCGGAACGCGGCCGGAGCCTGAACCAACACCGTGGCGAGCCGGAGTCTGAACCCAAAGAGGGCACTCCCGGATGCGCACCGAGCCGGATGCCTCGAGCTGGATCGGTGCTCGGAGTGCTAGAATGGTCGGAGCAAAAGCACCGTGCGTAATGTGATATTACATTTCCGTGCATCACATAATTTCCGTTCGGACCTAATAATGATAATATATTAGTGTAATAATTTAAATAAATAATCGTGAGACTTTATAAGAAAGTGGAATTAAATAATATAATATATAGAATAATCTAAATAGTATAATGTCGTTGTATGTGTGCGACTGTGCGCGCGAGAGGCGTCGTTCCGCGCGCCTGAGACGTAATATCTCGTCTTGCTCGACGTAGATTATGTCATCTGACGTTTAATGCTCGAGGCCTTGGACTCCTCGTTGGATTTCTAATTTCGGTCGCTACAGCGCAGAAAAGCACAGCAGATTGGGCGTAGCGCCAATTCCGCGCGTCACCTCGGGGGTACCCCCTCTATATACATCCTAACAGATTAAATTTACAGGGCGGATTTACTGAGATGTAGATAATCCATACTAGATGTAATAATTTCATAAGTTCTCTTTCTAGACTATAATCGATATTCCTTCGATTAGTCGGAACAACGCGGTGGTCGATCGCAGATTGGCGGATCACTACTATATATCGGCTATAGTGGTATATATATAGCTTAAATATATATATATACTATATATAGATTATATATATATATATACATATATAGGTTTAAAGGAACTAGTATTAATTATATATATATAGAGTTGTAAGTTTATAATTTAAAGTTATTTTTTATAATGTATATGATATCAATATATGATATATAAATAATAATTGGTAAAACGTGATGTGATGATAATATATATAGATATATATTATAAGATAAGTTATGTGTGCCTAGATTGGAAGTATTATATATATATATATATTAAAATATTATACGATTATATATCTATATATATAAGTAATATAATATGATATTAATAATATATATATAATTATAATATATATTAATATAATATATGTCTATATATATTATTATATATAATAATCTATATTATAACTATTATATATATATGAATTAATATATATAATATATAATATATATATATTTATATATTATTAATAATATAATATATTATATATTTTATATATATATAATACTATATAAATTATAAATTATATATATATATATATATATAATACGGGTGTCTCACGAGTTATTGTTACGCGGTGATCACCGTTGCGAGGATGTTTTAAGTTATGAAAAACTGTTAAGATATGAAGCTTTTCGGTTAGTTTAATCTTCATAAGGGGAATGGATTGTTTTTACGTTGGTGCTTGCATCACGGCAGCAAACGAAAACCCGGCATAAACCATGAGAATGTTGAAATATGATGATATATTTTTTAAGGCTTCTGTGAAAATGCACAAAAAAAATGATGTGGGCTCTTCCTCTCGACATTGATGGCAAAAAATATAGGATATATATCGAAATATCGATATTCTTATAGCTCGATATATCGATATTGTGGGGCGATATATCGATATTTTTGGCGCGATATATCGATATTTCGAATTATTTTTTTCTCCTCTAAATTTAAAGCCGGATATTTATTAATAAAAAATTTTTATGTTATAAACTTGAGAAAATATAAAATCTCATACTATCAAACAAATAATTAAGTTTGATATATTAGCTCTCCATCATTCGTTTCATTCGTTCGTTCAATCCAATGTGTGTATAAAATAAACTAGAAAAATTATCTTTAGATGTATCCTCTTTATTTACTGATGTTCTTCAAGCAGAAACAAATATGATCAATTTATGTCTTCTAAAAATATCACATTAATCATTATACAGTTATTCAGTGATCAAGTGGATAGATGCGGCACTAAATAAAAATTTTTTAATGATAGTAAAAATATCTTTCACCTGCATGTTGTTAATGTGTACTATGAAATTCTTACTTGTAATGCGACGACACGTCTCGTCCGAACGAGCAGTAATCATTATTAAACAATGTTTGCTCAAATGAAGGAATAGAATGACTTCCGAGCATTATATCAATCAGTTAGTCTTTGTAGGTGCATTAGATGATAAGTAATTTTGGGCTTTGTAATAAATATATATTATATTATAATATATTTATTTATTAATATTATATAAACTATATAATATATATATATATATAATATATATATATATATATATTATATTAATATTATATAATAATATATATATATATTAATTAATTATTATAAATAATATATAAATATCTATAGTAAATTAATAATATATATATATATATATATATATACATTTATATACATAGATATAATTAAAAGGTATATAACTTGAGTTACATTGAAAAAAGGAAATTAAAATAACTATCATAAGTTTTTATATTCCTTTTATTCATGAATATTTTATAATTTAATTTTATTTATCTGAACTGTTACGACTTTGCAGTACACCTCTAGACGAGCGATCTAATTTAAACGTGTAGCTCTGTGGAGTGTGTTCTGTCAGTGTGACGAAGATAATTACATTGCAGAAATCTAAATACTGGAACATGAGACTCTATGATTGGTATTACATTTACATACCGGTAACCGACTGTCTATATAGCTATTGGTTCGCATTAAAATTGTGTTAGCTAATAACGATTATTATTAAGCTAATACTAAGAGTTAGTATTTTGGGGTACATCCTTAAATGACTTGTCGTTATGACTAGTCGTCTGGTACATCCAGTTCGATACTTTTTAATATTAAGATTTCATTTATTACTAATTTAATAGATTTTCTAAGATTCCAGACTTCCAGGAGTCGTCCAATAGAAGGAGAGTTCTACCATAACCCATTTAAGATTAAGTTTCAGGTTTAGATCAATATTATTTTGTACTTAAATAAGAAGACATTTTATTTTAGTCAATAATACTCTGAGATAGTTATTTTACATTTTTAATACGACAAAAAGTGATAGTTTTATGATTTAGCGTTTTATTTTCTAGTAAACAGGATTATTTTTATTTATTTATTCCTCGTCCACAAATGTAAAATACACCATCACCCAGTTCTTCAATGATCACAACATCAAACGCTTTCCTAGCACAACTTCAGTCTTCACCTCTTGGAGTTGGAAACATTTGAAAGTTGAAAGACCTGAAGAGTGATCCTTTTTAAAATTTATCTAATACCGTAACTTTGTTTTCTTCTGTATACTACGTCTGCTTCAATTTATAATTATGAGCCTCCTATACTCTACTCACATCTTCTCCTCTCTTCTCTCTCTCTTCTCTTCTCTCTATTATATAAAATTATCATATATATACTATATATATAATATATAATATATATTATATTAATTAATATATATAGAATATATATTAATATATATTATAATATTAATATTTATATATATATATATTATGATTAGGTTTAAAGCCGTAATACTGTAAATATAATCCATAACAACTGTCTATTATATTCAAAATATATGTTTTATTTTTATTATTTAAAAGAATGTCAAAATAGGGTAAGGGAAATCAATCTGAATAAAAGTAGTGAACATCGATACATCGCCTAAAAACTTTTTATATTTGTTATGATAGTTTTTTAATTATTATTATTTGTACTTTCATAATTGAAATTTATGCCCCCTGGGTATCCCAAAAAATGTATCAATTTTTTGTAGCTATCGATAGCTTTTTTAACTATGTGCATCGCCTAATCTGGAGGCTCCATATATATACTATAATAATATAATATTATATATATATATATATATAATATATATTTAATATATACAATGAATAAATATATATATATATAATTATATATTATATATATTAAATTTAATTAATATATTATATTATATACTTAATATATATATATATTATTTAAGGATTTATATACAATTACAAATTATAATCAAATTACAATTAATATATTGAGAAATATCGATATATAGCATATTACGTAATTTTTCTGGGCGAATAATATGAAGGCGATATGCTATTTTAAAAATATCGATATATCGATTCTATCGATATTTTGTTGATATACGCGCCAATACGCGAACGGTTTTGTGTCTGTTGGTTGTTTCTGATTTTTTTCCGTGAACGGGATGTTACCCATAAACAATAGGCGTCTGCATAGCGACATATCATTTTGCGTTTAATATTCCGTTACTGTTACCAGGTTCGTCAAGCGCGTCAATGTAACAACACATAGTTTAACGTGAAGTGAAAAGGTGAAGAAAACAAATGGTATTCAAGACAGGCTCATACAATATCGGATACATGTAATGTAATATACGTTGTTAAGTTAATATCATAAGCAAATTTACACCTATGCAATTTTATCCACAGCAATGCAAACGAGGGGAAGAACGTCAGGTTCGTACTTCAACTTGTCATCAACAGTACTTTACAATGTTGTATCGAAGACGCTCCATCCACGTGCGAATACATCTCATTAAGTCCTACTGGCGCCAGTTCCTTGTCACACAAATGCAATGGAGTGATATGCGGGTTGATTCGCCTACATCGTTGTGATATTTTACAGCGAAGATACACTCGGGCGCGGTTTACTATGGGGGTCATAAACCCCTCAGAGCCTACACGGTTGTTTACGTCTCCCCCACAGAAAGAGTATCAAGTGGTTTAAGTCAGGGATACCGCGCAGCCAATGGAAATGGATAAGATCCTTCCGATCCATCTCCCGGAAAGGTTCTGTCGAGGTTTAGGTAGGTGTCAACTTAGCATTCATTAATGATGCTGGGCACTCATCAATGTTGGTAATTATATTACTTCGTCGTGTCCTTAAATGAGTTAGTACTTACACTCAGGAGTCAACACGGGGTCTGCAGGGTAAATGGAAGGTACGACTGTTCTTAGTCAAATTTTTCACATCTTCGAGAAGTAAGGCCCGATATCCTATTATTGAGTATACCACATAAAACGTTGACTGAGTATGAGACCTGAGTGATGGCTCAGTGAATGTTATAATGCGGGATTTGTTCCACCAAGCCTGAAGTTACCACCTGTTATACATACCGTAATTGGTAAGAGCGAGATTCATTGGTCCATAAGATAATTTCCAATAAGACCCAACAGTCCTATTTTGAAAGGCAATCCAATGACAGCAGGAATCCGCCAGCCGCTTTGTTGGTCTCCCCGATCGCAACCCAACCTAGGGAAATATATGTGTGGTATCCTATCATGGATACATGTTGTAATACAACGACAAGTCGTCGTATGGTTTCCTTCGATATCCCCAAGACCGAACTAGCCTGCGGTAATGAAGGACGTACTGGATTTTCATGGTGTATAGCAGACGTCCAGTTCCATGTCAGAAATGTACGGAAACGAACACGACCCCCCTTCAGTATGTGATGAGTGTGTTGGAACTATCGACCCTGTACCTTGAAACGCCTGTATGGTAAACTCTATGGAATGCCAATGTGTGCACGGGCGGTCGTCGATGTGGCTCAACTGTGTCCACTTAACTCGACCAATTCTGCGAGCATCCACGTTTGTTTAATGTACCACCTCCAACATGTCCGGTGTCATACTTGGTCACGATGTCTGTAATAGTGATAATTTGAGGTATATATATCATTTATGAGATGATATATAATAATTGGCATGTATCAATTTATGAAGCTTCTGAACTAAGTAAACCTACTCTGAAGTTCGTTTTGAATCTACAACTTTATTAGCATGAATTGAATGTTATGACACTACACTCCATATGATAGCTTGTATTAGTTTGGAGTTGTATCAACTCACCATTGCCGTAATTTATTAGGCTTAGCATATCAAGTGTAATCTAAACAAGGGTACATGCATTAGGTAATTTCTTAATTTAATTCTTTAATAGCTGTATCGATATTTTTTAAATACTTATTAGGATACAGACCAATTGTATCTCTAACCCTAATTATATTTCATATTAGACCTACGTTTCGGCTTTTGTAGGGCCCATGATGTCCTACGGAGGACGTATATTGTTTATGGGTGCAATGAGTGGAAACGACCAAATAATAAATAATGTCGAGAGGAAGAGCCCTTCTCATTTTCTTTATGTGCACTTCAACAGAAGCCTAAAAATATTCATCCATTCGACATGCTCATGTTTGGTGGCTCGGTTTTCGTAATGCGCGTGAGCAGACACCAACGTAACATTCCATCCTCCTTAATGAATAGACGGTTCTGTTTAAATATAATATTAATATATATCTTGTACGAATTAATTATTATCTATATTAAGTCTTAATGCAAACTATTATACTATATATTATATATAATATATCATTATAATTATAGTATTATTTATAAATACCTGAGGAGGATATATATATATATTAGTATTATATATATATAAGATATTATAAATAGTATAATTAATACAATAATTTATATTATTATTTATATATTATATATAGAGTTATTAACTAAGTATATAGGGATTAATATATATTAATAAGTTATATACATATTATAATAATACTCTTCATATTTATTATTATATATATAGTATTAGTATTATATTAGTTAATAAATATTATATACGATTATTCTATGAGATATTCTAAATATATTCTATATTATTAATAATATATAGTATATACCTATATATAATATATTATATATATAATTATAGGTTATATAATTTAAATACTTATATATTTTATTATACAGTAAATTATTTATACATAATAAACTTCTAAATTGTTAACCTAAATTTGCATAAATTAATAAATAAATATATATAATTTTGATACTTTTTTTTATATATCACTTGTATAATTTTCTAATAAAATCCTGTATATTAATATCTAATATAGAGATATTAATATGTGAAATATTTTATATATTAATATATATATATATATATGCTTTTGTAAATATACAATATTCATATATCATATATACTAAAATTGAAGGTTTGTAAACAATACTCTTATAGTTATATGTATATATTATTATATAATTTATATATAATATAGTTATATGATATTGTGATGTTACGACTCCGCGTATCTGCCGCCTTTTTCGAGATATGAAGGAATAGAGCTATAAGTCTGCTATAAACTTGGAATATAATCTACTATATGGCATACAGCCCGTAAAACCGTGTAATTTCAAGTCTGTCGTTGATGTATAAAGAGGGGAGGTACTACCGATGAGCGTAGCCGCAAGCCCGCGTTTATACCTAACTTCTTGGTTTCCAAGACCGAGATTGATGTTGAAGCCTAAGAAGTTAAGGTTCGAGGGCGTGAAGACGTAATTCGTCGGGCAGACGGAGATTACGGTCAGCGCGTGAGAGCTGCAGGCGTGCGGGGCAATGCACATACACATTATTTTATTACGTATATTATTATATTGATTTATTATTAATTATTGATTAATTATTATTCATTCTTATTTTATATATTATTATTATTATTATTATTAATTATTATTGAGTCGAGATAATTTCTCTGAAGAGAATCGAAATCTGAGTCGATGAAACAGATCTCCTGTAAGGGATCGTTTTTACGCACTCCGACTTTGGCTTCCGCTAGCACGAGAAGCACGAGTATAGAAGTCGCCTCTGATATATATGATATAGTATATATATATATATAATATATATATATATAAGTGCTATAAAAAAAAAATATATTTTATAATGTATGATATACCTTTAATATATATATATAGCATATATATAATATATATTATATATATTATAAGT